>MDKJ01095208.1:0-26151 GCA_005239525.1 Nicotiana knightiana | reverse complement strand
CTGGTTATCGAGTTTATTATTATTATTTCTTTCTTGCTTTATTATATATATTGTTCACAGGTTTTGTTGTTAATGCCCCACTGTAGCCTCGTCACTACTTCGTCGAGGTTAGACTCAACACTTACTCAGTACATGGGGTCGGTTGTACTAATACTACACTCTGCACTCTTTTGTGCAGATCCAGGTACCGGCTAGAGTTAGGAGATCTTAGTAGCTGCGCATTTTCGTTCGGAGACACGAGGTAGATATGATGGCATCCACAGATTCCTGGAGTCTTCTCTTTACTTTATAGACGCTGTTTTATTTCATTCGAAACAGACATATATACTTCTTTCAGCCATTATTTGTAGTATTCTTAGTAGTTCGTGAATTGTGACACCAGACCCTGGGGTAGTTTTATAGATATATATTTAGTTCATGGTTCGACTTAATTATTAATCTTTATTGGTATTCATGAAGTTATTTAGTCGAAAGTATTAGATTCGTATTTATTTTGAATTGTTCTATTATGTTTAAGTAACTTTAAAAAGGAAATGGTTATTAAATTTTTAAGATTGGCTTGCCTAGCAAGTATTGTGTTACGTGCCATCACGATCCCGTGGGTTGGGAATTTGGTTCGTGACATGACTTCTAAAATGAGAGTCACTCCTAAAGTCCTTTCTGACCCACTCAAAAACCCGAACCGACGATGCACGCAAGTCATAATACACTGTGTGAAGCTACTCGTGACCTCAAACTGCCAAGCCAGACGCAATTGTTCAAAACGACCAGTCAGGTCGTTACATCCTCCCCCACTTAAACATACGTTCATCCTCGAACATTGCAGGAGTTGTTCCAAAGCAATAGATCACTGCATGAGCTCACCATACATACACCCGGGGGTGATTCCCTATCACCCAAACCTATGTAGGCCCGACACCGTAACTTAACTGGAGGCCTCACTTCATCCTTAGTCCATAACTCAAGACAAAACTCAACCCTCAACATTTGAAACTCATCTTAAGATCCGAACCTCGCATCATCATGTTGTACAAACCTGAACAAGGTGAATCGAGCCATAATTTCAACACAGAGCACAATCACATGTTGTTCCACACAACTCAAATGCCCGTAGTAATATCTTCTGACCATCATAGCTACCCAATAACACTCTGGATGCTGGCAGTATGCTTCACATTGAATAAAACATTATCCTGAACCTCCACGATGTTTACCAAGACACAAGAAACATGCAGAAACTCACAACCACCCATGAAGTCCACAAGCCAAGAAGCTCTCCCGTCCCTCAAGAATCATTGCCCGAATTTGAGCGAAAATATCATCATCCTTCCAACTACTCCTCACCCCCAAAACGGCAGTGCGAATCTCAAATCTAAGAACCTCTTCCAAACCAATACCAGTAGCCCAGCTAGCAACTCATCATGGAACCATACAGATTCTCACATAACACGGTCCGTACACCAAATGGGCAATAACCCAGGCATGTAGCAAAATATAAGGAAATCAAGGTACGAGGATTATCTAACAAGTGTAACAGATATAAATGACAAAGTACAGTTTCATCAACTTATCCCACAGAGGGAAAACCTAACACAATATAAACACAAGGAAATGGTATCTCACATAACATCCGCTGCGGCGTGCAGCCCACTCCCAAATACTCATCAAGCCAAAGTGCTCGATTTCACTAATCACATGAATACTGATGTCAAGCACAGTAGAGTGCACAAGTGTAACTGTGGGAAAATGAATAGAAATAATAAAACATGGAAGAAAGAAAGCACAACTAAGGTGTAATAAGCAAATCAACATCACGAGGGCTATCTCGCCCACATCGCCATAAGGCCTGAACGGAATTACAACATGCGTGGAGAATAATCATAAAACCTCACAGCCCATCACAACATAAGAGAGTAGCACATAACATAGGCCAGGGGCACAAATAATATCCATTATGCCCTGTAACATAACCGTGATATCAACTTCACAAGAGCACCCAAACTTGACCTGATATAAAATACCTATTCTCGTTGAGCTTTCAAATAGCCCCCAACCCAAATCCTGATCATTCCCAAATAGGTAAATATCCTCCCAAAAGTCCATAGCAACCTATCGATAATTTATTCTATCAGTTATCCCATTATCAACATGCCTCCACAATCCGCAAACAAGAAATAGCCCGCATATGGGGAAATCTAGCCCCCAAACCTCAGGAATACCAAAACATCTATACCCGAACTCAACTACACTAACCGAATGGCTGATACATCACTCGCACCCCATCATATAACTAAAGCACCCATATAGATTTTTTGGCTGTGTAACAAAACCTGAACCTCAAGAGCCTCAAAACCCAGTAATCACCATGCCACTAGCCACGCACCCACAACCCAAAACTCAAGGTTCCTTCCTAAAATTCACACTCTTCACATATGCTGGCCAATAATGCCAACATTATATTAACTTCTTATATCCAACCCGGAGAAAACCATAATGCACAACATATTCCTTATGACCATAGCAGACAACCGACTTAAGCCTGCTGAAACCATCGAGAACACTCTGAGACCCGAACGAGTGCAACTAAGCCATCAGGACCGCATCTCCCTAACTCAACCAAGTCGCACAAATCGTCCAACCCAAGAGTGTTGCCACAAATGTCAGTAGAGAATTTCCTATTCAAGAGGACCAGTTACTTCCATTACTATGTTGACCTAACACCATAGAGCTAACCCATTTCTTCGGATACTCCTTGTTTTTCCTCTGGGGTAGTACTTTCTCCCTGTCGATATGCAATGATCCCAATCAAAGTTCAAATGCAGATAATCCTAGTACGAACCACATAGCCCAGAAGCTCATAAACCATCACATTTTCTCTAAAAAACCCCAAAATGTCGCAACCAAGATGCCCACGTTGTATAGACCTTCTGTGAAATCTGAAGTTGTTCCTCCGATCCCCTTATGATACTGAAATGTAGATCCATTAATAACGCCGAAACACTGTAAGCCCCAACATCGTCCCATGTGAGATTTCAGACCTTAACCATACACGAATTTGGGGAGCCTTCCAATACCATATATACACATATCAAGCCCATATTGGTGTAAATCTGACTCTGCAATCTCAATGCCACTAGTGGAATCCCCCACTTGGTGCGAAGCCCTAGAAAATAATATCTGATGATCCGTAAAACTAACCTTCATTGCTCGTACAATACCAATCACAAGGTACTCCAGTTCACCCACTAAGAGAACATCCATTCTCGTGACAGTCAAACTCGCTTCCTTCAATGCCTTGAATGATAGCATGCACCTTCCACTGAGTAGAAATCTCATATGAACCACATCGTCTCCAATATCACCAACTATCCTCAAATCAACATCCACCTTGTGACCCTACCATGATCGCGATGACTAGCCAACCAATTAAACCTTCCCAAGCTTGTACTTATCAACCAGATGCCGGCACCCATTGCACTTCCATGTGAACAACTGAATAGTCTCTCAGTACCTCTGTACCTGCAGTCTAGACGACATGTTGAGACAATGTTTGAGCATCCCTGGCTCTCTCGTAGACCATCTGTAGCATCACCAATCACTGGAGCATAGCGCACACTGAGAGCGCAATATCATACACGAGTGGATGTAAAGGAACATAAGATATATGTTTCGAGTTGAATCAATGTCGCACGATAATGAATGAAAGAGGTGTAATTTCCAAATAGTTCCCGTAGCCTCTCGAAGATAAGTACAAACGTCTCTGTACCGATCTGCAAGACTCTACTAAACTTGCTTATGACTCGTAGCACCTATGAATCTAGAGCTCTAATACCAACTTGTCACGACCCAATTTCCCCTCCGTTGGGTATCGTGATGGCACCTAGTCTTAGGGACTAGGTAAGCCTAACATATACTGAGTAACAATAATAAATAGCATCTAACAACTTTAGAAATTGAATTCTCTATAAAACTTATAATTCCCAAGACCGGTAGTACAAGTCATAAGCCTTTCTAGGAGTAGTTATACATCATAAATACATTAATGTTCTGGAATAAAAGGAAGCAATGGAAATAAATATAATAGAAGGTGACTTCAGAGCCTGCGAATGCCCAACAGGTGCACCTTTAAGTCTCCAGCCACACCAAACGTAAATCTCAAAACTAACTCGATCCGAAGTACCTAGTTCTGCACAAAAAGATGTGCGAAAGTGTAGTATGAGTACGCCACGGTGGTAACCACTAACTATCAAGCATAACCTTGGTAGAGTAGTGACAAGGCCAGGTCAAGACACTCACTGAACATCTAAACCTGAGCAAGATATGACATAAAGCTAACATGATAGGGATATCAAAATAATGCAAATTACAGGAATAAATCAAATTACAAACAGAGATGACGATAAGGGGAAAATACGAATGACAATGAGAAATAACCAAGTAATTAAAAAACAACCTAGTTGGGATACAGATGAGTGTAAATGTACTCAAGTAGGGAAAATAATGTCAACTCTACCAAACAAGTTGTTTCTAATTCACGATTCAAATAATTCCATTTCTCATAATCTCATACCATAACCACAACTTCGAACACTTTAAAACACACGGTACCTCATGCCCACATCTTTCCATCTCACTTTGCACAGAGAAATCCACATGCCATACGGTACATAATATCCGTGTCAATTGCTAATTAAGTTGTTCGAGAGATTTCGTTTATATAACATAAAGTAAATTTACAATTTTCTAGACCAAATAGGAAATCAGTGAGAAAGATGAGTTTTGGTTTTAGAAATCAGTTGAATGTGGAAACTTACACTTTCAAATAAAATTCAACATCGAATAACTATTCCATTTAATATAGAGTTTATTAAGTTAAAAACATAATAGCAATTCCTTTGTAAGTAAAATAAAACCTCAGACGGATTAAGAAGATTAAGTTGAGAAATTAGTTGAAGTAAAATATGACAACTAGTAGAAAATGGTAAGTATCAAAATAAACGGTGGGTTCTAAATTAAAGCACACAAGGCAACATGATATTAGTTCTTTCATTTTTAAAACACTATTTTACTACCGACTCAACAAGGCAGGAGATAATGACTCAACGTAGTAAATTCACTTTGAAAATCAATTCACCAGAATAATAGTATTAGGAAAAGGGCTCAGGAAATGACGACAAAGAAATAATGTCAATTATAATGACTAAATCCTCAAAAGATAGTGAAAACCAGAGAATACAAATCCTCAGAATCTCGTACAAAGGCATTGAATCCAATACAATAAAACAGGGCATACCAAATACACAAATATGTTGCGGCGTGCAACTTGATCCCACCATATAATATCAATATCATAATTCACCCTTATTTCACCATAATAATCCACCCTTTTTCACCTGTTGCGGCGTGCAAACCGATCCTACTGTACAATAAACATCAATATCATAACAATAAATATAATATGTTGCGACGCGTAACCCGATCCTACCATGTAATATTAATATCATATTTCACACTTATTTCACCATAATAGTCCACCCTTATTTCACCTGTTGCGGCGTGCAACCCGTTCCCACCGTACAATAAATAATATTACAATATAAATATTCTCTCTTATTCCACCACCTCCTTTATTTCACCTGTTGCGGTGTGCAACCCGATCCCCCGTACAATAATATAAATCAACAACTCAATTATAAGAATTTGTACAACCAAGAGTATGAGTACACGACAACAAGGGAACCACCTAAAAATCAAAGGAATACAACAACATTTACAAGAAAACAAGACATGTAAGGCACGTGATAACTATGCAAATATTCACAACAACTTGGACACGTAGCAGATATGCACAGTCATGGAATAACTCGACAGTTAAAGGATATGCACAAGATAATAATGAAGTCAATGACTACAACCAAGGCATATAAGGGTCAAATAAGAAATAAGAGGCAAATAAGAACTAACCACATCATATAGAGCATGTAAGAGTAGTCTAACAACGAGCTACGACATATTATGACAATTTAATCAAAAGCATGGAAAAAGGATAGATAGTCTAAACCGGTCAATACCACATATAGACTGTGTACCCACTTGTCACCTTGCATACACGTCCTTCACATAACAAGATAACACAATCAACTCAATTCCTAAGTGGTGGTTTCCCCCACACAAAGTTAGACATGATACTTACCTCAATTCGGCCAATTCAATACTCACTTAAGCTTTTCCTTTACCAATTCACCAATTCTCGTCTCAATCTAGAAAAAAATGACTTAAATACATCAAACGATGCAAGAGAAAACAATTTCAATTAACAAAGCTATGATACTTATACAATTTGTAAAAAGTCAACAAAAGTCAACTCCCCGGGCTCACGCTTCGAAACCCAACAAAATTTATAGAACTCGAACACCCATTCCGATACGAGTTCAACAATACAAAAATTATCAAGTTTCGATACCAATTCGTCCTTCAAATCATCATTTTTCATTTTTGAAAGATTTTACAATTTTCCTCAAATTTTCCTTTAGATTCTCATGAATTTGATGTTAAATATAAAATAAAATCACAAGATATAGTTGAAAATTTATTAGATGCATTTACCCAATGATTTGATATGAAAGTTCTCTCTCAGAATCGCCACTCTCGGACCTAGGGTTCAAAATACGATAAAATGAAGCTAAGATTCAGAATGCCCAGCCTTTAACAGGCTGCAGATGTCGCATTTGCGGCATTGGGTTCACCCGGGTGCTCTTCTTCATTCATCCATTTAGAATGATCCGGTGGCTCATAGGCATTTTCTTGGTTAAGGGAACCCACTGGAGCCGTAGCGAAGCAAATGCGAACTCGCAAAAGCGGCCATTACTTTGCAAAAGCAAAAATTAAACAACTCGGTTTCTATTGCAAATGCGATGAAACGGATCGCAAATGCGAAAATGGGGCCTTCGCAAAAGCGCCTAAACGTTCGCAAAAGTGAACTTCCACTGCCCCGTTCACCATCGCATTTGTGAGGCTAGCTCTGCAAATGCAAAAACTTTCGATCCCCAGCCTCTTCGCAAATGCGATTCCAAGTCCGCAAAAGCGGTGGTCGCAAATGCGACCCTCAACTCGCAAATGCGAGATCAAACAACAACAATTCTTAATGTAACGACCCAGCCGGTCTTTTGGAGAGTCATAGCCCCGTTTCCCCCGTTTATGTTTCTTTGTGTGTTGTTCAGTCGTATTATGTTGCCTTGGGTTGGTTGGTTCGGGTTCAAATTGATTTTTGGAGGGAAATGTGACACTTAGTCTCTTAATTTGGATATTTAATTGGAAAAGTCAGCTGAAAGTTGACTTATGAGTAAACGATCTCGGATAGGGTTTTTATGGTTCGGATGTTAGGTGATTTTGGATATGAGTAAACGGTCTCGGAATGTAATTTGGAGGTCTGTGGTATAATTAGGCTTGAATTGGCGAAATTGAAAATTTGGCAATTTTTGGTCGGGAGTGGAAAATTAGAAATCTGGGTCGGAATGGAATTCCAGAAGTTGGAGTAGGTTCCTAGAGTCATTTGTGACGTGTGTGAAAAATTTCAGGTCATTCGGAGGTGATTTTATGAGTTTCGATGTCGTTTGTGGAATTTGAAGGTTTAGAAGTTCTTAAGCTTGAATCCGAGGGTAAATTGGTGTTTTGATGTTGTTTTGAGTGATTCTAAGGTTCGAACAAGTTTGTATGATGTTACGGGATGTGTTGGTATATCTAGTTAAGCTCGATTGAGTTTCGAATGGTTAACGGATCATTTTTGTCTTTTGGATGATGGCTGATAGTTGCTGGTGTTTACCGCAGGTTTCCTTATACGCGATCGCAGGTGTATGTTCGCGGTCGCATAGGCTTATTTGGGGCAGAGGTGAGTTTGTTCTATGCGATCGCCGAAATAAGTTCACGATCGAGTATGTGTGTGAGGTAGTGCTTCGTGAACAAGTGGCCAGTCTCGCGTTCGCGTATGAGTAGTAAAGCTGATGAGGAGCTGAGGTGATTGCTCTACGCGATCACGTGAGGCAGGTTGCGATCGCGTAGGTCAGTGTGGCAGAGGTTCTCGAACACGTCTGTGTTTCTGCGATCGCATAAGGTTAATATGTGGGGCAGCCTGCTTGTGCTTCGCGATCGCGAGGCTATTTCCGCGATCGCGATGAAGGAATATCTGGGAAGAATTTAAAAGGTTCAAACGAGGGTTTCAAACTCATAACATAATGTTGAAGTGAGAGTCTGGGAGAAGGCGATTTTTGGAGAGATTCTTGCGTGGGTGTTTGGCGTAACTGATTTCTATCTAATTTTGGTCAAATTCCATGATTATGCCTTTGATTTCATCATTTAATTTGTGTTTTGAGGTGGAAAATTAGGGAAAATGGGGAAGAATTCTTGAGTTGGATTTTGGGGGTTTTGAATGGGATTTTGTTATCGAATTGGAGTAAATTTGATATGGTTGGATTCGTGAGTGAAAGAGGTTTCTAGTTTTGTAATTTTTGTTGGATTCCGAGACGTGGACCTGGGGGTCGGGTTTGGCCAATTTCGGGATTTGTGATTAATTTGATAGTTTTTATGTGGGCTTTTTTGGTTTAGCATATATTAATGATAATATACTTATTTTGGATAGATTCGAGGCGATTTATGGCCGAGTCGAGCGGCAAGGGCATTGCGGAGTACATTTTCGTCCGGTTTGATGTAAGTAACGATTGTAAATCTAGACCCGAGGGTATGAAACCTCGGAATTTCATACTATTTCACTACATTGAGGTGATGCACATACTAGGTGATGGGTGTGTGGGTGTGCACCATTAGGGATTGTGAATTGGTCCGTCCCGTAGCAACTATAGAGTTTCTTATTTTGATTAAAGATGCATAATTGTTATATATCCTAGAAAGAGTTCTCATAATTTGGGTTGAACGCCATGTTTGGGGCCTTGTTCCATACTGTTTGGACCCTCAGGGATATTTTATACTATCCTCAAACTGTTTTAATTTGAAAGCATATCCTCAGTCATGATTTTCCTATTTATTGTGTAATTCAATTTCATTACTCTATTTTAAAATATATGAAAGTTGTTTTGGGCTGAGTCACGTGATTTTAATGAAATGCCCGAGTGGCTTGTGGGGTTGATGACTGAGTGAGGCTGAGGGCCTGATTGTGAGAATATATATGGATTGGTCTGCACGCCGCAGCGATATATATATATATATATATATATATATATGGATCGGGTTGCACGCCGCAGCGATATTGGGTTTGGCTGCACGCCGCAGGGATATTGGGTCAAGCTGCACGTCGCAGCGATATAACGCTTGGGTTGTAGGATCCCCTCCAGAGTCTGTACACCCCCAGTGAGTGCAGGTACCTACTGTGTGTGAGTGATGAGTGATGAGTGTTGAGTGACGAGTGATTGGGAGTCTTGCCCAAGGATCTTGTTGATGAAATCGTTATTTCCACTCTATTTTTATATTGAGCCTTTATTAAAAATGCTGAAGATATTCGTACGTGTTTCCATTGGAACTTGATTTTTAAATGATATTTTGTCTTGAACACTGATTTGACACTTGTCGTTTCATTGAGACTTCAAAATCTTGAACTTTATGTGATTTTACTGGTCGTCACTGCACTCAGCCTTTATTTATAGTTGTTACTTCTTGAGTTAGCGTACTCACGTTACTCCCTGCACCTTGTGTACAGATATAGGTTCCATAGGACATCTGAGTGAGTGTTGATTCTTCCTCAGTTCATTCTAGATTTTAACAAGGTAGCTGCACGGCGATCACAACCTTGCTCTTCTCCCTTCTATCTTCTAGTTGTTCATTTTTTTTACTTCTCTTATCATTTTGAGTAGACTATATCAGACTTGTATCCTAGATGCTCAGGAATAGTGACACCCGAGGTCGGGCCGTTGGTTTATATTTGTTTACTTTTACTTGTTTGGAATTTTTTAATGAAAGATTTATGACAAAAATTTTAAAAAAGTGAATTATTGAAGAGAATTATCGTATGTTTTGAATAACGAATCGGCTAGCCTAGTACTGCAATAGGTGTCATCACGACGGGGTAGTTTGGGTCATGACAAGTTGGTATCAGAGCCTAGGTTACATAGGTCTCACAAGTCATGAGCAGTTTTAGTATAGTCTTACGGATCGGTGCAGAGACGTCCATACTTATCTTCGAGAGGCTGCAGAAGCCTTAGGAAAAATCTCACATTCTTGAATTCTTGTCGTGCGAACCTATTGATTATGGTAACTAAACTTCTATTGTTTCATTCTCTCACATATGGTAAGGACAGGTGCTACCGGACAGGACGACCAGCCACCAGCTATGCCCATGAGGGGTCGAGGCTGTGGCAGGGGTAGGTGTGTAGCCCGAGCAGTAGCCGAGGTTGTACCTATAGACCCACCAGTTATCCCAGATTAGGTCCCAGCCACAAATGTTCCAGCGGGACCAGCCCAGGCACCGGCTGTGCCTATTGTTATTCCGGGTCTTCAGGAGACCTTGGCTCAAGTTTTGACCGTGTGCATTAATCTTGCTTAGGTGTTCGCTGTTTCTTCTACAACAGCTACTTCTCAGGCCGGGGAGGCACTCAGACTCCTGTCACGCGCACTCCCGAGCAGGTTGTTCAGGGACTTCAGACACCGGGGGCACTTCCAGCCCAGCCAGTTGTACCTGCTCAAGATTATGTGGTTCCCGTCATGCCAGATGATGAGCAATGCAGGTTGGAGAGGTTTGGTAGACTTCAGCCTCCGACTTTCAGTGGTGATGAGGGTGAGGATGCACAGGGTTTCTTGAACAAGTGTCAGAGGATGCTTCCGACCGTAGGTATTCTGGAGACCAGTGGGATCTCATTCACTACATCCAGTTCTCTGGGGCTGACTTTACTTGGTGGGAGGCTTATGAGAGGTGTAGGCCTGTTGGTGCAGCGCCCCTTACCTGGCAGCAGTTATCCGTTCTCTTTTTGGAGAAGTATATGCCACAGTCCTGCAGGGAGGATGTGCGAAGGTAGTTCGAGCAGTTGCGTCAGGATGATATGATTGTGACGCAGTATGAGATGAGATTTTCAAAGCTAGCTCGTCATGTTGTTGGGTTGGTTCCGACAGACAGGGAGAGGATTAAGAGGTTCGTGGATGGCCTCACATATCAGCTTTGGATTCTCATGACCAAGGAGAGGGTGTCAGGTTCTACTTTTGAGGAGGTTATTGATATTGCTCGAGAGATTGAGTCAGTTCGTCACCAGGAGCAAGATGAGAGGGAGGAAAAGAGGCCTCGAGGATTTGGTAGCTTTGGTGGTGTCTCCTCTAGGGGTCAGTTTCAGCACAGCAGAGGCCATCTATTTAGGCCTGCTCAGCCAGCTCACCCAGTTCATAGCGCACAATCGGGGCATGGTTTTCGCAGTTCTCATCCAGGCCACTCATCATTCAGTGCCCTTCCAGCCTAGAGTTCATCACGTGCACCATCAGTTTAGGACTCCTCCTCGCCAGGTTCTTCTATTAGTTATCCCGGTGCTAGGGGTTCCCTTCAGTCTCCGTTCCCTGCACCAAGGAGTTATTATGAGTGTGGAGAGTTTGGGCATATGAGGAGGCAGTGCCCTCATTTTCTTGGGGGTCCATATCAGTAGAGGAGTCAACCCTCGACTTCAGCTCCAGTTACTTCACCACCCGCCAAAGCAGCTAGGGGTGGAGGTCAGGCAGCTAGAGGCCGCCCTAGAGGGGAAGGTCGATCAAGTGGAGGTCAGGCCCGTTTTTATGCACTTCCAGCCAAACCAGATGTTATAGCCTCAGATGCCGTGATTACAGACATTGTTTCAGTTTGTCACCGAGATGCCTGAGTCTTATTTGATTCTAGTTCCACATATTCATATGTCTCATCATATTTTTCCCATTTTCTGGATATACCACGTGAGTCTTTAGTTATATATGTTCATGTGTCTACACATATGGGCGATACTTTTGTTGTGGACCATGTGTATCTGTCATGTGTGGTATCTATTGGGGGTCTGGGGACCCGAGTGGATTTGTTATTGCTCAGCATGGTTGACTTTGATGTGATATTTTGCATGGATTGGTTATCTCCATATCATGTTGTTCTAGATCACGCCAAGACCGTGACCTTACCGATGCCAGGATTTCCGAGGGTTGAGTGGATAGGTTCCATAGATTATGTGCTTAGTAGGGTGATTTCATACCTGAAGGCTCAGCGCATGGTGGAGAAAGGATGTCTATCTTATTTGGATTTTGTGAGGGATGTCAGTGCAGAGACTCCCACTATTGATTCTGTTCCTGTGGTCCGTGATTTTTCAGAGGTGTTTCCTACAGACCTGCCGGGCATGCCGCCCGACACAGATATTGAGTTTGATATTGATTTGGTGCCAGGCACTCAGCCTATTTCTATTCCACCGTGTCGTATGGCACCGGAGAATTGAAAGAGCAGCTTCAGGAACTCCTAGATAAGGGATTTATTCGGCCTAGTGTGTCACCTTGGGGTGCACGGTTCTATTTGTGAAGAAGAAGGATGGGTCCATGAGAATGTGTATTGACTACAGGCAGTTGAACAAGGTCACAGTCAAGAAAAAATACCATTTGCCTTGTATCGATGATTTGTTTAACCATCTTGAGGGAGCTATGGTGTTCTCTAATATTTATTTGAGGTCCGGGTATCATCAGCTAATGATTTGGGATTCAGATATTCTTAAGACGGCTTTCAGGAGCCATTATGGCCATTATGAGTTTTGGTGATGTCTTGTGGGTTGACCAATGCCCCAAAAACGTTCATGCATTTGATGAACAGTGTATATCAGCCATACTTGGATTCCTTCGTTATTTTTTTCATTAATGACATCCCGGTATACTCTCGTAGCCAGGAGAAGCATGCTCAGCATTTGAGAGTTGTATTACAGAGATTCAGGGAGGAGAAGCTTTATGCAAAGTTCTCCAAATGTGATTTTTGGCTTGGATCAGTAGCATTCTTGGGGCACGTGGTGTCCAGTGAAGGTATTCAAGTGGATCCGAAGAAGATAGAGGCGGTGCAGAGTTGGCCCAAACCGTCCTCAACTATAGAGATTAGGATTTTCCTTGATTTGGTGGGCTATTAATGTCACTTTTTGGAGGGGTTTTCTTCTATTGATTCGCACTTGACCAAATTGACCTAGAAGAGTGCTCCGCTCAGGTGTTCGGACGAGTGTGAGGAGAGCTTTCAGATGCTCAAGGATGCCTTGACCATAGCTCTAGTGTTAGTTCTACCATCAACTTCAGGTTATTATACCGTGTATTTTGATGCCTCGAGGATAGGCATTTGTTTTGTTCTGATGTAGGAGGGTAGGGTTATTGCTTACGCCTCGCGCCAGTTGAAGACCATGAGAAGAATTATCTGGTGCATGACCTTGAGTTCGCAGCCATTGTTCACGCCTTGAAGATTTGGTGTCATTATTTGTATGGGGTTCATTGTGAGGTTTATACTGATCACCGGAGTCTGCAACATCTATTTAAGCAGAAAGATCTGAATTTGAATAAGTGGAGATGGTTGGAGCTTCTCAAGGACTGTGATATCACTATTCTATACCATCCGGGGAAGGCCAATGTAGTGGCCGATGCCTTGAGTCTCCGGGCAGAGAGTTTGGGGAGTTTAACATATCTTCCAGCAGTAGAGAGACCTTTAGCACTTGATGTTCAGGCCTTCGCGGGCCATCTTGTGAGATTGGATATATCGGAGCCTAGTCGGGTGTTGGCTTGTGTAGTCTCTATGTCTTCTCTCTATGAACGTATCAGGGAGTGCCAGTATGATGGCCCACACTTCCTCGTTCTTCAGGATATGGTACGGCGAGGTGATTCCAGGGATGTGACTATTAGTGATACTGGTGTAATGAGGATGCAGGGTTGGATATGCGTGCCTAATGTAGATGGGCTTCGGGAGTTGATTCTTGAGGAGGCCCATAGCTTGGGTTATTCCATCCATCTGGATGCCACGAAGATGTGTTAGGATCTGAGACAACATTATTGATGGAGGAGGATGAAGAAGGATATGGTTGGATTTGTAGCTTGGTGTCTCAGCTGTCAGCAGGTTAAGTATGAGCATCCGAGACTGGGTGGCTTGCTTCAGAGACTGGATATTCTGGAGTGGAAAGGGGAGCGGATCACCATGGACTTTTTACTTGGGCTCCCACGGACTTCGAGGAAGTTCGATGCTAGAGTTATTGTGGATAGGCTGACCAAGTCTATGCACTTCATTCATGTTGGTACTACTTACACTTCGGAGCGGTTAGCCGAGATTTATATCCGAAAGATTGTTCGACTGCATGGTGTTCAAGTTTCCATCATTTCTGATAGGGGTACTTAGTTCACATCGTAGTTTTGGAGGGCCGTGCAGCGGGAGGTGGGTACACAGGTTGAGTTGAGCACAACTTTTCACCCTCAGACAGACAACCAGTCTGAGCGCACTATTCAGATATTGGAGGACATGTTGCGCGCTTGTGTCATTGATTTTGGGGGTTCATGGGACCAATGTCTGCCACTCGTGGAGTTTGCATATAATAATAGTTATCAGTCGAGTATTCAGATGGATCCATACGAGGCTTGTACGGGAGGAGGTGTAGATCTCCGGTTGGTTGGTTTGAGCCGGGTGAGGCTAGACTCTTGGGTACAAATTTGGTACAGGATGCTCTAGATAAGGTGAAGTTGATTCAGGAGCGGCTTCGCACGGTGCAGTCTAGGCAGAAGAGCTACGCAGACAGGAAGGTCTGTAATGTGTCTTTCATGGTTGGGGAGAAGTTGTTGCTGAAGGTGTCACCCATGAAGGGTGTTTGCGGTTTGGGAAGAGGGGCAAGTTAAGCCCCCGGTTCATTGGGCCTTTGAGGTGCTTCAGGGGATAGGGGAAGTGACTTATAGGGTTGCTTTTCCACCCAGCTTGTCGAGTGTGCATCCGGTATTTCATATTACCATGCTTCGGGAGTATGTTGGCGACCCATCCTATGTTTTGGACTTCAGCAAAGTTCAGTTGGAGGGTGATATAACCTATGATGTGGAGCCAGTGGCTATTTTGGATCGCAGGTTCGAAGATTAAGGTCAAAGGATATAACTTCAGTTAAGGTGCAGTGGAGAGGGCAGCCGGTCGAGGAAGTCACCTAGGAGACTGAGCGGGAGATATGGAGCATATATCCACACATGTTTGAGACTCCAGGTATGTTTCTAGACTCGTTCGAGGACGAATTTGTTTAAGAGGGGGAGGATGTAACGACCCGGCCGGTCGTTCCAAGAGTCATAGCCTTTTTTCCCCCATTTCTGTTTCTTTCTCTATTGTTCAGTCTTATTATGTTACCTTGGGTTTTGTTGGTTCGGGTTCAGAGTGATTTTTGGAGGGAAATGAGACACTTAGTCTCTTAATTTGGATATTTAGTTGAAAAAGTCAACTGGAAGTTGACTTATGAGTAAACGGTCTCGGATTAGAGTTTATATGGTTCTTATAGCTTCATTAGGTGAATTTGGACTTAGGAGTGTGTTTGGAATTTAATTTGGAGGTCTGTGGTAGAATTAGGCTTGAATTGGCGAAATTGGAAATTTGGTGATTTCTGGTCGACAGAGGAAAATTAGATATCGGGGTCAGAATGGAATTCCGTAAGTTAGAGTAGGTTCGTATAGTCATATTTCACGCGTGTGCAAAATTTCAGGTCATTCAGAGGTGATTTGATGAGTTTCGGCGTCATTTGTGGAATTTGAAAGTTTAGAAGTTCTTAGGCTTGAATCCGATGGTAAATTGGTGTTTTGATGTTGTTTTGAGTGATTCTAAGGTTCGACTAAGTTTGTATGATGTTATGGGATGTGTTGGTATATTCGATTGAGGTCCCGAGGGCCTCGGGTGAGTTTCGGGTGGTTAATGGATCATTTTTGGCTTTAGGAGGATGGCTGATAGCTGTTGGTGTTTTCTTCTGGTTTCCTTATACGCGATCGCAGGTGTATGTTCGCGATCGCATAGGCTTATTTGGGGCAGAGGTGAGTTTGTTCAATGCGATCACCGAGTTAGGGTCGCAATCACGTACGTGTGTTAGGTAGTGCTTCACGAATGCGTGGCCAGTGTCGTGTTCGCGTAGGAGTAGTAGAGATGATGAGGATATGAGGTGATTGCTCTATGTGATCGCGTGAGGAAAGTTGCGATCGCGTAGGTCTGTTTGGCAGAGGTTCGCGAACGCGTGTGTGTTTTTGCGATCACATAAGTTTAATATGTGGGGCATCATGCTTGTGCTTCGCGATCGCGAGGCTATTTCTGCGATCGCGATGAAGGAATATCTGGGCAGAATTTAAAAGGTTCAAACGAGGGTTTCGAACTCATAACATAAAATTGAAGTGGGAGGTTGGGAGAAGGTGATTTTTGGAGAGATTCTTGCATGGGTGTTTGGGTAATTGATTTCTATCTAATTTTTGTCAAATTCGATGATTTGCCTTTGATTTCATCATTTAATTTGTGTTTTGAGGTGGAAAATTGGGGAAAATGGGGAAGAATTCTTGAGTTGGATTTTTGGGGTTTTGAATGGGATTTTGTTATCGGATTGGAGTAAATTTGATATGGTTGGACTCGTGAGTGAAAGAGGTTTCTAGTTTTGTAATTATTTTGGATTCCGAGACGTGGGCTCGGGGGTCGGGTTTGGCCAATTTCGGGATTTGTGGTTTAATTTGATAGTTTTTATGTGGGCTTCGTTCATTTAGCATATATTAATGATAATGTACTTATTTTGGATAGATTCGGGATTATTTGTGGCCGAGTCGAGCGGCAAGGGCATTGCCGAGTAGATTTTTGTTCGGTTTGAGGTAAGTAACGATTGTAAATATAGACCTGAGGGTATGAAACGTCGGAATTTCGTACTATTTCACTATATTGAGATGACGCACATGCTAGGTGTCACGACCCGAATTCCTTATTTGTCACGACCCAAATTCTCCACCGTTGGAATCGTGATGGCGTCCAACGATACACTTGCTAGGCAAGCCAACATTAGAGATTCACAACTCAAACATGACCAAAACTTTACGGGATCCATTGCCATCCAACACATAATATCAGAATAAGAAGTAACATTTTAAAATAATACTGCACAATAATACCAACATGTTTAACTACCCATGATCTGGTGTCACAACTCACGGACTACTAAGAATTTACTACAAGTATTTGGCTGAAAGAAAATGTATAATGGTTTGTGAACTAAATAAAATAGTAAATAGACATAAGGAAGAGACTCCAGGAATCTGCAGACGTCGGCAGATCTACCTCGGATCTCCTGCGGTGAAGTCAACTACTCCGAATTAGCTCGGACTGGTAACTGGATCTGCACGGAAAGTGCAGAGTGAAGCGTCAGTACAACCGACTCCATGTAATGGTAAGTGTCAAGACTAACCTCGGCGAAGTAGTGACGAGGCTAGGACATGACACCACATAAAACCTTAACAGTATGGTCATCTAATGGCAACAACAATAAATCAAGAAATAAAGCATGCACAATGGGAAAGGGACATGAATTGGGGAATCACAATGTAAGTAATGATAAACAGTAAAGGCACAATTTAGACAGAAATTCTTAGTTAAATTAAGCAACTAAGACAATAGAGAAAAAATGCACGGTATCACCCTTCGTGCTTTTACTCTCAACCTCACCCAATAAATAAATAGAACGACACGACATCACCCTTCGTGCATTAAACCTCGCATAATATACACGGCATCACCATTCGTGCATTAAACCTCATTCAATATACACGACATCACCCTTCGTGCTTTATCACTCTCATATCATGGAATGACATCACCCTTCGTGCTTTACACTCTTCCTCACAATTCATAGAAAATCATGCACGGCATCACCCTTCGTGCTTTACACTCTTCCTAATAATTTCTAAAAGCAATAACTACGGATAGAGGGATGTTTCACAAAGAAATCAATATTCAAAATTTTATCAACCTCGGTGGAATCGAACATAGTTCTCCTAACATTTCGATAACAACAATAAATGTAGATAATAGAATTTAAGACTACAACATTTGCAAAAATGAAATTTCACTCGCATGCTATGACTCAATCACGATGCATGGGTGCTCGTCACCTCACCTATACATCGTATTCCACAATAAAACACGTAGCAATTAATTACACAATACCTATTCCCTCAAGCTAAGGTTAGCCACAACACTTACCTCGATTTCGCAGGCCACTCAGTGCTCAAGTACTGCTTTCCCTTTTGAATTCACCTCCAACCCACTCATATATAGTCATAATTAGTTTGATATCATCAATTATCGCTAAAGGAATCAACTTTAATGCTTAATTATAGTTTTCCTAAATTTCCCCAACAAAAGTCAAAATCGACCCCGAGCCTGCTTGATCCAAACTCGAGGTTCGGACCAAAATACGTTTACCCATTCTCCTCCGAGCCCGGATATACAATTGGTTTTGGAATCAGACCTCAATTCGAGGTCTAAATCCCCAAATTTCAAAATTCCTAAGTTCTACCCAAAATCCCCTAATTCTACCATGAAAATCTTAGATTCTAGGTTGAAATCTTGTTAAAAGATGTAAAAGATTGTAAGAAAATAGTTAGGAATCACTTACCTATGATTTGGAGAAGTTTTGGTCCTTGAAAAATCGTCTTTTGGGTTTTAGGGTTCGAAAAATTGAAAAAGGATTGAAAATCCCGTCTAAGTCCAAAGTTATCAGTTGCGGATGTTGCATTTGCGACCTAAGCTTTGCAATTGCGAAGCTCGCACATGTGAAGGAGTCATCTCAAATGCGAGAACCTTCACATTTCTGCTGCCTTCACAAATGCGAAGAATATGTCGCATTTGCGACAATTGGCCCATCGCAATTGCGGGCAAAAATTTGCATTTGCGAACATGCCCTTCCCTAGATCCCCATCGCAATTGCGAAGAAACACTCGCAAATGCGAAAATTTCTGGTCCATGCTTCCTTCACAATTGCAATAAGATCCTCGCAATTTCCATGCCCGCTTGGTTCGCATTTACGAAGACTGATCTCGCAATCTAAGGCCTGCTACAGACACCAGATACACCAGCAAATCTCTAAGTTCCAAAATCGCTCTGTAGCCTATCCGAAACTCACCCGAACCCTCGGGGCTCCAAACCAAATATGCACGCAAGTCTAAAAATATTATACGGAGTTGCTCGTGCGATCAAATCACAAAAATAACACTTAAAACTATTAATTTAGCACTAAAACTTGTGAATTCCTCAAGAACACCTCAAAATTACTATATTCTCAACCGGACAACCGAATCATGTCAAATCAATTCCGATTCCTACCAAACTTTGCAGACATGACTTATACATTATATTAAACCTGTACCGGGCTCCGGAACCAAAATACGGGTCCGATACCAATGAGATCAAACATTAATCAATTTCTTTAAATCCTTAGAACTTCAGTCTTACAATTTTCATCAAAAATTTATTTCTCGAGTTAGGGACCTCGGAATTCGATTCCGGGCATAGGCCCAAGTCCCATATTTTACTACGGAACTGTCGGAACACAGATATGGGTCCGTTTACTCAAAATGTTGACCAAAGTCAACTAAAATCCTTTTTAAATCCCAAAAATTATTATTTCATGTATTTTCACATAAAGGCTTTTCGGATTCATGCCCCGACTTCACACACAAGTCGAGGTGAGTAAAAATAATATTTTTAAGGCTAACAAACGCGGAAATAAAGTCTTAAATTACAAGATGGCCCTTTGAGTCATCACACTAGGTGACAGGCGTGTGGTCGTGCTTTGTTAGGGATTGTGACTTAGTCCGTCCCGTAGCTACTATAGAGTTGCATATTTTGATTAAAGTTGTATATTTGCAATATGTCTTAGAAAGAATTCTCATAATTTGGGTTGAACGCCATGTTTGGGGCCTTGTGCCGTACTGTTTGGAACCTCAAGGGTATTTTATACTATCCTCAAACTGTTTTAATTTGAAAGCATATCCGCAGTCATGATTTTCCTGTTTACTGTGTAATACAGTTTCATTACTCTATTTTAAAATATATGAAAGTTGTTTTGGGTTGGGTCCCCTGATTTTAATGAAATGCCCGAGTGGCTTGTGGGGTTGATAATTGAGTGAGGTCGAGGGCCTGATTGTTAGAATATATATGGATCGGGTTGCACGTCGCAGCAATATATATATATATATATATATATATATATATATATATATATATATATAGAGAGAGAGAGAGAGAGAGAGAGAGAGAGAGAGATCGGGCTGCACGCTGCAGCAATATATGGATCGGGCTGCACGCTGCAGCGATATATGGATCGGGTTGCACGCTGCGGCGATATTGGATCGGGCTGCACGCTGCAGCGATATAGCGCTTGGGCTGTAGGAGCCCCTCTGGAGTCTGTACACCATAGTGAGCGCAGGTACCTACTGTGTGTGACTGATGAGTGATGAGTGTTGAGTGACGAGTGATTGGGAGGCTTGCCCGAGGGGCTTGTTGATGAAATCATTATTTTCACTCTATTTTTATGTTGAGCCTTTATTGAAAATGCTGAAGATATCCGTACATGTTTCCATTGGAACTGGAGTTTTAAATGATATTTTATATTGAACACTGATTTAACACTTGTCGTTTCACTGAGACTTCAAAATCTTGAACTTTATGTGATTTTACTGCTCGTCACTGCACTCAGCCTTTATTTATAGTTGTTACTTACTGAGTTGGCGTACTGACGTTACTCCCTGCACCTTGTGTGCAGATCCAGGTGCCACAGGACATTTGAGTGAGTGTTGATTCTTCCTCAGTTCATTCCTGAGTTTAGCAAGGTAGCTGCACGGCGATCGCAACCTTGTGCTTCTCCCTCCTATCTTCTAGTTGTTCATTTTTATTAGACTTCTCTTATCATTTTGAGTGGACTGTCTGACACTTGTATCCTAGATGCTCATGACTAGTTACACCCGAGGTCGGGCCGTTGGTTTATATTTATTTACTTTTACTTGTTTGGAATTTTTTAATGAAAGATTTATGACGAAAAAGTTTTAAAAAAATGAATTATTGAAGAGAATTGGCGTATGTTCTGAATAACGAATCGGCTAGCCTAGTACTGCGATAGGTGCCATCACGACGGGGTATTTTGGGTCGTGACACTTAACCTTCTTCTAAATACTCTGAAACGCGTACGAAACTCATCTAAGCCCTCGGGGATCCAAACCAAACACTCACACAAGTCTAAAAACATAATACGGACTTGCTCGCACAATCGGAACACCAAAATAACCTCTAGAACCATGAATCGGATGTCAAAACGCATGTAATTCACCATGAACTTCAAGAACTTCTAGAATTGCAACCAAGCGTCCAAACCATGTCAAATCAACTCCAAACGATACCAAATTTTGCAGGCAAGTTCCAAATGACAAAACAGCCTATTCCAAATTCCAAAACCACAATTCGGACCCAATAGCCTTAAAGTCAAACCATGGTCAAACTAAGGAAGATTCTAAACCTCTAAATTACCAACCTCCGCCAAATGATGCCGAAACCTTTTAGAAATATCCAAACGAAATGTCGGGCATACACCCAAGTTCAAAATCACTATCCGGACATACCGGACCATCGAAATTTCGATTCGAAGTCAAATACTCAAAAGTCAAACCCCGGGTCAATTCCTTCAAATTCGGACTTCTAAAATGAGAGTCACTCCTAAAATCCTTTCCTACCCTCTCAAAAACCCGAACCAACGATGCACGCAAGCCATAATACACTATGTAAAACTACTCGTGACCTCAAACTGTCGAGCCGGACGCAATTGTTCAAAACGACCAGTCGGGTCGTTACAAATAACTCTCCAAATTTTAAATTTTGCTCCATCTGTTTGCTCCATCTGTTTCAAGTTTGAATTTACTTGAATCATAACATTTACTTTTAAAAAAAATATATTATTAGCCAATAGTGGTGTAAAAACTTTACACAGTTGGTAATTTGGTTGACTCAAACAGACTAACCCTCTCTTCTTCAAAAATAATTCATTTTGAGTGTAAATATTTACCAATAGTTAGGGACTTAAGGGTGTTCATTATTCGGTTTGGATCGATTTTTACCTAAAAAAGAAACCAAATTAACTAAAATATTCTTTTTAAATACTTGAACCAAATCACATCAAATATAACACTACATCGGTTCGATATTTGTCGATTTTACAGTTTCCCCCGATTTTTATCTTGTTTAATTTTGTGAAAATTGTCAAGTCTCAGAGTCTTGACATCAAGTCCCTTACATGACATTAGACATTAGACCTATATTGAGAAAAAAAAAATTAATTAGATATATAGTGTACTCATAAAGTCTTAATATATTTTGCAGAAGAACATCCACTAAAAAATAAGGCACTAGATAACACTTTCACAAGGATAATTAGTCTTAGTGAGGGAATAATAACTGTGTTCAAAGGAAAATGTTGCAAAACACAGTTTAAAAAAATTAATTGAATAAAACTATCAGACAGTAACAAGGTTTAATCAGTTAGAAAAGCCACTTCCACAAAGAAAATAAAACATACTCAAGAATTTAAGAAAAATATGTAAAAACGTGCATATATGTGCGTAACTATAAGTTTTAAATAGGTATTTGTATAGTCGATGTGATTTGATTTTTTCAATTATTTTTTGCTTAAAATCAAAATCAAACTAAATTTTATCAGTTTTAAACCAAATCAAACAAAAGAATATCGTTTTTGTTTTTGGTCGGTGTACTTCAGTGTTTAATTTGGTTTAGTTTTACGGTTTACGTGAACACCTTCATATATACAGTCAAAACTCTCTATAATAACCTCGTTTGTTCCGAATATTTTTGTATATTATAGCGAAGTGCTATTATACAAAATATATATTATAATATGATATAAAAATTAATTTCGAAAGCTTGACTTTTATAATGAAGTATTGTTATGTAAAGATGTTGTTATAGAGAGATATAACTGTAGTTATTTAATTTGATTGTGTGAATAACTTTTAGGAAGTCAAATGCACGCAGTCAATGATTTTTGTTTTTGCCCTTTTTGTGCTACTTCTCGTGGATATGTATCACTATTTTAAAATTGACATAGCATTTAAACCACAAGCTCAAAATTCAATTAAATTTGACAAAAATATATAAATAATTTATCTATCGCAAGACATATAACACAACACAGTGAGGAGAAAAAAAACAGATATTATGATGATATATTAAAAAGTATGTCATGCTCTAATCATATTCCAAAATTGTGAGGGACTACTCACAAATAATAGAGTAGTAAATGCAAACTAAAAATTTCAATTAGACCATCAAATAATAGAGTAGTAAATCTAAACTAAAATTTTCAATTAGAGCATCAAATAATTTCCAATATTATACATGTGATAATGTTACGACTCGAAATTTTTTACCGTCGGGAGCGCAATGGCGTCTAATGTTGAACCCGCTAGGCAAGCCAACGTGAATGTTTAATTTACCTTACTCCTTCATTATTATCAGATAACGGTGAAATAAAAAACCATCAGAAATGAAAATACAAAAATGAAGCAAAGTCGAATAACTTGACCAATTACCATCTTGAAATTTATAATACTAAACCCAGAATTTTGGTGTCACAACTTCACGGACTATCTACGAGTACTGCGAATAAAGGGTCTGAACAAAAGTAAATACATCTGTTTCTAGAATAAGTAGAACAGAATACAAATGACGTAGAAAGGGATGCCAAGGCCTGCGGGCGCCTGCAGGACTACCTCGGTGTCTCCACGTGGACTGAAGCAGCCTCCTCGCTCTAAGGTCCGTAGGGTCCTATACCGGGATCAGTACAACAAAGATGTGCAGAGTGTAGCATCAGTATAATCGACCCCATGTACTGAGTAAGTGACGAGCCTAACCTCGGCGAAGTAGTGACGAGGCTAGGACACGACAACCAAAATCAACCTGTGCAATTTAATAATATACGGAGAAAATAATACAACGAAAAATAAGCAGCTAAGCATAAAGGAAAGGGGAACATGCTGAAGGGAGGAAGAATCAAATAATGGAAATAACAAGATAAAGCACAATTTGGATATCAATTTAAGCAACATAAATTGTAATACGAAAACAAGTGCACGACATCACCCTTCGTGCTTTTACTCTTGTCCTAACCATCAGAATCAATATTTTCAGCACGACATCAGCCTTCGTGATTTTACCTCACAATATCATGGCACGACATTATCCTTCGTGCATTATCACTCATATCATAGCACGGCATCACCCTTCGTACTTATAAAATCACAATATCGGCACGACATCACCCTTTGTGCATTAACATTCACTCAAAATCTCACGCACGGCATTACCCTTCGTTCTTTCACATTCTTACTCACCCAAACACATCTAATGACAGCAATCCAACAAGGAAAAATAACGGAGTAAACAGAAATAAAACCATAACGTCCCGGCAAGGGAGCCAACAGTGGAATCAATACCATCCCGGCAAGGGAAAACAGCTATAACCAATCTCACTTAGTGCATAACTTCACATAAACATCTTCAACTAAAACCAATACTCGACACAGATCATTATCAAGGAATTTCCACCAACATGGATAGCTATAAAGTGAAACTCAAGTATTACGTAACGAAAAATCACATAAATCACAATATTCGACTCACGGGAATACTTGACACCAACGTATAGGTACTCGTCATCTCACATATACGTTGCACATGATACTTACAAAAGCAAATAGGACACAACACATATTCCCTCAAGCTAAGGTTAAGCCAAACACTTACCTCGAATTCCACGACCAAACTCAAGCCTTGATTACCGCTTTTCCTTTTGAATTTGACTCCAATTCACTTGTATCTAGACATATTTAACTTAATAACATCAATAAATACTAAAAAATTCAATCCCAACGCTTAATTATAGGTTTTATATCATTCTTCCCAAAAAGTTAAAAATCGACCCCTGGCCCGCTTGGTCAAAACACGAGGTTCGTACCAAATCCGATCACCCATTCACCCATGAGCCCGAATATATAATTAGTTTTGGAATTCGACCCCAAAACGAGGTCTAAATTCCAATTATTCAAAAAGCCCTAACTCTACCCAAATCCCCAATTTTCTACCCTTAAGAACATGATTTAGGCCTAGAAATCTAATGGGTGTTAATGGAAATTGAAGAAAACGAGTCTAAGAACACATACCTATGGTTTTGTGGTGAAATTCATCTTCAAAAATCTCCCAAGTTCGAGTTTTAGTGAAAGAGTTAATGAAAATTTGAAGAAATCCCGTTTTTGCTACTGTTTTTAAAAGACTGTACTGGCATTCTATGTGTTCGCGTGACCTTGGCCGCGTTCGCATAGGCTTAATTCCCTCAGGCCTTCGCGTTCGCATCAAAGGGGACGCGTTTGCACAGTTTAACGGCCCCAACCCCGCAGCTCCCCTCCTAAGCAATGCGTTCGCACTGGACTAGCCGCGTTCGCACATGTTTGCCCTTGCCCAGCTGTGCGTTCGCGAGCCAGTCTATGCGTTCGCATAGAGTATACCAGCCCCTTCTTATATTTTCTGAAAAACAATTTCTTTCAAAAATTCATTTCTCGGGCTTGGGACCTCGGAATTCGATTCTAGGCATACGCCCAAGTCCCATATTTTCGTACGGACCCTCTGGGACTGTCAAATCATGCGTTCGGATCCGTTTACCCAAAATTTTGACTGAAATCAACTTAAATCAAATTTTAAAGGCAAAAATTAGCATTTTCTCAGTTTTTCATATAAAAGCTTCCCGGATGTAGGCTCGGGCTACGCACGTAAAATGAGGTGAGATAAAAAGGAGGTTTTCAAGGCCTCGGAATACAGTTTCAACTTATAAAACAAGGGATGACCTTTTGGGTCATCACATTCTTCACCTCTAAAACAAACATTCGTCCTCGAACGGATATAGAAAAGTACCTGAATCGGGGAAAAATGGGGATATCGGCTCCGCATATCGGACTCGGACTACCAGGTAGCTGCCTCGGCAAGCTGACATCTCCAATGGACACGAACCGAAGGATAACTCTTCGTTCTCAACTGACGAACATGTCGTCTAATATGGCTACCGGCTCCTCCTCATAGGTCAAATCCTTGTCCAACTGGACACTGCTGAA
>ML426450.1:28889-54634 GCA_005239525.1 Nicotiana knightiana | reverse complement strand
AATGCGCATAAAATGTAAGGTATATCACATGTTAAACTATGCAATTTAGTCTCGCATCATCTTCTGTGCCCCATGCTTAGTTAAATCCTTATAACCCTTACCCGTGTTTAGTTTAAACTGTATAACCCGATGCTATACCTGTCATTTTGTCTTGCATTGCATATTTAAATTGGGACTACGAACGTATTCCGGGAGATCCCCCTGTCTTGCATATTTAAAATTGGGACTACGGACGTATTCCGGGAGATCCCCGTGTATTGCATATTTATTTTGGGACTACAGGCGTATTCCAAGAGATCCCCCACACTGCATATTTACTTTTGGGACTACGGGCGTATTCCAGGAGATCCCCCTGTATTGCATAATAATTTGGAACTATGGGATGATATCCCGGGAGTTTTTCCTACTGTGTTTTACCTTGTTCCGAGCCGAGGTCTCCTTTAACTGTTAAATATTGAGAATTTCTTTAATTTTTTTACCGCAAATTTACTTATATCTTTTACTATTTAATTTGATTATATTTACTCCGATAGGGCCTTGACCTGACCTCGTCACTACTTGACCGAGGTTATGCTTGGTACTTAATGGGTATCATTGTGGTGTACTCATGCCCTTTCCTGCACATATTTTTCGCGTGCAGATCCAGGTACGAGCTATCAGCCTTGAGGATAGTACGTGTTGCTGATTTCTAGGAGACTTCAAGGTACTTCTGCCCGCGTCCACAGTTGCCTCAGAGTCCCCTCCTACTCCCTCGTCTAGAGTCTTCTTATGTATCTTCAGACTTTTGTATAAAGCTGCAATATATTATAGAAGCTTGTGACTTAGCGATATTCCGCGTCTCGGGAAACTATCTTTTGTATATGCCGAGTGGCATTACTTTTGGTTATTCACAATATGCTGTTTTATATTTTAAATGTTGTGTTTTCTTTACATTTTTCGTAATATCAGTCTTACCTAGTCGTAAAGACTAGGTGCCGTCACGACACATTTCAGAGGGTCAAATAGGGTCGTGACAAGTTGGTATCAGAGCGTCTAGGTTCATAAGAGTCGCTAGTCACAAGTCGGTTTATTAGAGTCTCGCGGATCGGTGCAGAGACGTCTATACGTATCTTCGGGAGGCTGTGTAACTGTTAAGAATATCATATTTCTTTGATTTCCTTGTCGTGCGAGTTATTGACATCAAAATTCTAAACTCCTATTCTATTTTTTCTCACAGATGGTGGGGACCCGTGCTGAGAGGACCGACGATCAGGCACCCGGGTCCCTTTCCAGAGCCGCCCGAGGCTGGGGTCGGGGTGGAGGACGACCACGCGGTGCAGATCGAGCACCTGCGAGATCTGCGCCAGCCGGCACCGGAGATCCCTATTACTGCTCCAGCCTTCCAGGAGACTTTAGCTCAGTTCATGAGCATGTTCAACACTCTAGCCTAGGCTGGACTACTTCCGATAGCTCCCGCTACATCTCAGTCCGGGGAAGGGACACAAACTCCCGCAACCGGCATTCCTGAGTAGAGGGTCCTGGTGGATCGGGCCCCAGAGTTTATTACTATGCCCCTAGTGGCTCTGGTTCTGCATGAGACCAAGGAGCTGCTTCTGAGGCAGATCAGATCAGACTTGAGAGGTACAAGAATTACCACCCACCTACTTTCAGTGGACTAGCTTCAGATGACGCTCTGGGTTTTCTTGAGGAGTGTCATCGTATTCTCTGCACTATGGGCATTGTGGAGACGACTGGGGTTTCTTTTACCGCTTTCCAGCTGAGGGGAGCGGCATATCAGTGGTGGCGTGCTTATGAGCTGAGTAGTTCGGACGAGGTAGCCGCACTCACTTGGACTCAATTTTCAGAGATGTTCTTGCGTGAGTATGTTCCTCAAAGCCTCAGGGATGCTTGGCGCGCAGAGTTTGAGCAGCTGCGCCAAGGTGCTATGGATGTATCGGAGTATGCAGTCTGTTTTAGTGAGTTAGCTCGGCATGCACCGACTTTGGTTGGTACAGTCAGAGAGAGGGTTCGTCACTTTATTGAGGGACTCCATCCCAGTATTCAGACCAGTATGGCCAGGGAGTTGGAGATAGACATCACTTATCAGCAGGAAGTGAGCATTCCCAGGAGAGTGGAGGTCATGTTTGCCGGGATAGAGAGGAGAGAGAGGCCAAGAGGTCTCGAGAGACTAGTCATTATTCGGGAGCTCGTGCACTAGCAACACACTATGGTAGGGGTTTTGTGAGTCGCCCTGTTCATTCAGCTCTTCAGCATCTAGCGGTGTTCCAGCTCCTCCCAGACCTCAGGAGCCCTATTATGCACGGCCAGTATCCAGTATGCCTCCTGCTCGAGGTGCTATTACCAGCCGGTCCAGCGGGCCAGTTCCGAGTCAGTCTCAGTCTCAGCGTCCTCCGAGGGGTTGTTTTGAGTGTGGTGACACTCGTCACATGGTTAGAGATTTCCCTAGAGCTAGGAGGGGTGCACCTCCACAGACTTATCAGCCTCCACGTTCTCCACCTGGTCCTCCGACTATTCTTCCAGCCCCAGCTGCCACTCCACCTCCTCAGTCAGCTCGAGATGGAGGTCGGGGAGGTCGAGGTCGCCTTAGAGGGGGAGGACTGGCCAAGTACTATGCCCTTCCAACCCGTTCAGAGGCCGTCGCTTCAGATTCAGTTATCACATGTATCTTCCCACTCTGTCATAGGGATGCATCAGTATTATTTGACCCAAGCTCTACGTATTCATATGTGTCTTCTTATTTTGCTTCACATTTGGGGATATCTCGAGATTCTTTGAGTTCCCCTGTTTATGTATCTACTCTTGTGGGAGATTATCTAGTTGTGGACTGCGTATATCGGTCGTGTTTGATTGTTCTTAGTGGTTTCCAGACCAGGGCTGATTTATTATTACTCAGTACGGTAGATTTCGATGTTATCTTGGGCATGGACTGGTTGTTGCCCCATTATGTTATTCTTGATTGTCAGGCTAAGACCGTGACACTGGCTATGCTAGGCTTACCGAGATTAGAGTAGAGAGGTACCTTAGAGTGTACTCCCCGCAGGGTCATTTCATTTCTTAAGGCTCAGCGGATAGTTGAGAAGGGGTGTGATGCGTATTTGGCCTATGTGAGAGATGTCAGTGTTGATACCCCTACAATTGAGTCAGTCCCAGTAGTGAGGGACTTCCCTGATGTTTTTCCAGCTGATCTTCTGGGTATGCCGCCCGATAGAGACATTGATTTCGGCATTGATTTGTTGCCGGGCACTCAACCCATTTCTGTTCCTCCTTACCGTATGGCTCCTCCTGAGTTGAAGGAACAGTTGCAGGAGTTTCTTGATAAGGGTTTCTTCAGGCCCAGTGTATCACCTTGGGGTGCTCCGGTCTTGTTTGTGAAGAAAAATGATGGTTCTATGCGTATGTGTATTGATTATCGGCAGTTGAACAAGGTTACAGTGAAGCACGAGTATCCTTTGCCTCAAATCGATGATTTGTTTGATCAGTTATAGGGTGCCAGGGTATTTTCTAAGATTGACTTGCGTTCTGGCTATGAAGATTCGGGAGCCGGACATCCAAAAGACTGCCTTCAGGACCAGATATGGTCACTATGAGTTGCTTGTCATGTCATTTGGGTTGATCAATGCCCCAACAATCTTTATGCATTTGATGCAAAGTGTGTTCCGGCCTTATCATTGTGTTTATTGACGACATCCTGGTATATTCCCGGTCTTGGGAGGATCATGAGCAGCACTTGAGGACCGTGCTTCAGACTTTGAGGGAGAAGAGATTGTATGCAAAATTCTCTAAGTGTGAATTCTAGCTTGATTCAGTGGCGTTCTTGGGCCACATAGTGTCTTGTGATGGGATCAAGGTAGATCCGAAGAAGGTGGAAGCAGTGCAGAGTTGGCCTAGATCGTCACCAGCTACGGAGATCCGTAGTTTCCTTGGTTTGGCGGGGTACTACCATCACTTTGTAGAGGGAGTTTCATCTATTGCAGCACCTATGACCAGAATGATCCAGAAGGGTGATCCGTTCAGGTGGACCGAGGAGTGTGAGGAGAGCTTTCAGAAGCTCAAGACAGCTTTGACTACATCCCAGTATTAGTATTGCACATAGGTTCGGGGTCCTACACTGTCTATTGTGATGCCACGAAGATTGGCCTTGGAGCGGTATTGATGCAGGATGGTAGGGTGATTGCCTATGCGTTTAGACAATTGAAGGTTCATGAGAAGAATTATCCGGTCCATGATCTCGAGTTAGCATCTATTGTTCACGCCCTGAATATCTGGCGTCATTATCTGTACGGTGTTCCCTGTGAGATTACACTGATCACCGGAGTTTACATCACTTGTTCAGGCAGAAGGACCTTAATCTGCGTCAGCGGAGGTGGTTGGAGGTACTTAAAGACTATGATATCACTATATTATACCACCCGGGGGCCAATGTAGTGGCTGGCGCCTTGAGTCGCTGCGCGGAGAGTTTGGGGAGTTTGGCATATCTTCCAGCAGCTGAGAGGCCCCTAGCCCTGGATGTTCAAGCCTTAGCCAGTCAGTGTGAGATTGGATATTTCAGAGCCTAGCCAGGTATTAGCTTGTGTGGTTGATCAGTCTTCTCTTTATGACCGCATTAGAGAGCGTCAATATGATGACCCCCACCTTCTGGTTCTTCAGGACAAGGTCCGACGAGGTGATGCCAGTGATGTGACTATTGGTGATGATGGTGTGATGAGGATGCAAAGTCGGATCTGTGTGCCCAATGTAGATGGACTTCGGGAGATGATTCTTGAGGAGGCCCATAGCTCGCGGTACTCCATTCACCCGAGTGCCGCGAAGATGTACCAGGACTTGAGGAAACACTATTGGTGGATAAGGATGAAGAAAGATATAGTGGGGTTTGTGGCCAAGTGTCTCAAGTGTCAGCAGGTCAAATATGAGCACCAGAGGCCGGGTGGTTTACTTTAGGGGTTAGATATCCCCGAGTGGAAATGGGAGCGGATCACCATGGACCTTTTAGTTGGACTTCCACGGACTTTGACAAAGTTCGATGCTATTTAGGTGATTATGGATCGGCTGACCAAGTCAGCTCATTTTATTCCAGTGTTGACCACTTATTCATCTGAGAGTTTGGCTGAGATTTATATCAGGGAGATTGTTCACCTTTATGGTATTCCAGTATCTATCATTTCAGACAGAGGTACTCAGTTCACATCACGGTTCTATAGAGTCGTACAACAGGATTTAGGTACTAGAGTGGAGCTGAGCACAACCTTTCACCCTCAGACGGACGGGCAGTCCGAGTGCACGATTCAGATTCTTGAGGATATACTCCGCGCCTGTGTGGAGTTCGGAGGGTCATGGAACCAATACTTGCCGCTTGTAGAGTTTGCTTACAACAACAGTTACCAGTCCAGCATTCATATGGCACCGTATGAGGCTTTGTATGGTAGGAGGTGCCGGTCCCCAGTGGGATGGTTTGTGCCGGGCGAGGCCCGATTGTTGGGTACAGATTTAGTCCAGGATGCTCTGGATATGGTGAAGGTAATTCAGGATAGACTTCGCTTAGCCCAGTCCAGACAGAAGAGTTATGCAGACCGGAAGGTTCGTGATTTGGCATTTATGGATGGAGAGCGGGTCTTGCTTCGTGTATCGCCTATGAAGGGCGTCATGAGGTTTGATAAGAAGGGAAAGCTGAGCCCGAGGTTCATTGGTCCATGTGAGATATTGTGGCGTGTTAGGGAGGTTGCTTATGAGCTTGCCTTGCCTCCCAGCCTAGCAGGAGTTCATATGGTATTCCACGTGTCTATGCTCCGGAAGTATCATGGTGATCCCACTCATGTATTGGATTCAGCTCAGTCCAGTTGGACAAGGGTCTATCTTATGTTGAGGAGCCAGTAGCCATTTTGGATAGGCAGGTCCGGAAGCTCAGGTCGAAGAATATTTCTTCAGTGAAGGTCTAGTGGAGGGGCAAGCCGGTCGAGGAGGCGACTTGGGAGACCGAGCAGGATATGCGCAACCAGTACCCTCATCTTTTCCCAGCTTCAGGTATGTCTCATTACTCGTTTGAGGACGAATAATTTTCTTAAGAGGGGGAGAATGTAACGACCCGGTCGATCGTTTTGAGAGTTAGTGCCCCAATCTCCTAATAACTTCTTCCCCCACGTTTTTTTTGCTATTGAGACTTGCCGGAGTGATTGGTTATGGAATTCGGAGAGTTCTGGGACACTTAGTCCCTAGATGTGAGTTTAAGCCTTAAAACATGGATTGTAGTCAGAACAATGTGAAGACGGGTCCGAAATGGAATTCTGCTGACTCCGTTAGCTCCATTGAGTTATTTAGGGGTTAGGAGCGCATCCGGAATGTGTTTTGGAGGTCTGTAGTATATTTAGGCTTGAATTGGCGAAAGTTAGATTTTCGGCGATTTTGGCCGATAGGGAAAATTTTGATATCGAGCTCGGAAAGGAATTTCGAGGGTGACTGTAGGTTCGTAGTGTCATTAGTGACCTATGTGTGAAATTTGAGGTCATTCAGACTAAGTTTCATGTGTTTCGGTATCGTCTGTAGAATTTGGAAAATTCTAAGTTCTTAGGCTTGAATTCGTGCTTAATTCATGTTTTTGGTGTTGTTCGAGGTGGTTTGAAGTCTCGAATAAGTTCGTATTGTGTTATAGGATTGGTCGGTAGGATTGGTTAAAGTCCCAGGTTCCTCGGGTGTGTTTCGGATGCTCAACGGGTCATTTTTGGACTTAAGGAGTTGGCTGATTTGTTGGTGTTCTGCAACTGGTGCGTTCTTCATCGCGATCGCGGAAGGAGGATCTCAATCGCATAAGGTAAATGGGAGGCCAATTGGGTTAACTCTTTGCGATCTTAGAGAATGGGACGCGATCGCGTAGGTCAGTCAGGTTGTGCATCGCGAACGCGTGGGCCAGGGCGCGTTCATGAAGAAGAAATAAGGCAGCAAAGGAGGCGTTGCTCTTCGCGATCACGTGGGTTCAATCGCGATCGCGTAAGTCTGAGGAACCAATGCACCGCGTTCGCGTGAGGTGTGACGCGACCGCATAGAGTAAAAACCATAAGGCAGCAAAGTTGTTCTTCACGATCGCGTGGGTGTTTCCGCAATCGCGATTATGGAATGCCTGGGCAGATTTAAAATGTTCAAAATCGAGGGTTTATGTCATATTTCACCATTTGGACTTGAGAGCTCGGGATTAGGAGATCTTTGGAGGTATTTTCACGTGGGTGTTTGGGGTAAGTGATTCTTACTTAGTTTTGATTAATTCCCGCTAATATATGCTTAGTTTTATCACCTAATTTCGGATTTGGGGTGAAAATTGGGAAAAAGTTCCTAGGCCGAAAATTGGGATTTTGATCGAGAATTTGATATCGGATTTGTGTAATTTTGGTATGGTTATACTCGTGAGTGAATAGGTGTTCGAAAATTTTAAGTTTTACCCTATTTCGAGATGGGGGCCCAAGGAGGCTTTTTAGGCGTTTTTCCTAATTTCGCGCTTTAGCTTCAAATTAATTAATTAAATGAGTTACTTGTAGCTATATTTACATTATGCAATTTATTGGGATAGATTTTGACCATTTGGAGTCGGATACTCGTGGCAAGAACGTGATATCGAGTTGAGCGGTTGAGGTAAGTGGCTTGCCTAACCTTATGTTGGGGACTTCCCCTTAGGATGTTTGATATTAATTGATATGTGAGCACCATGTACGTGAGGTGACAAGTATGTACACGGGCTATTATGTCAAAAATCCCGTTTTCCACTTTCTAAGTCATAAACTGTTTTCCCTTATCAAATTGCACTAATATGTTAATTGTTTAGCTTAGATTAGGAAAGCATGCTTACGTGTTTAATTGCCTATTTGATTTTCTGTGTGCCATGCTTAGTTAAGTCTTTATTTTCCTTACCCGTGTTTAGTTTAAACTGTATAACTCAATGGCTTACCTGTCATTTTGTCTTGCATTGCATATTTAAATTGGGACTACGGACGTATTCCGGAAAATCCCTGTCTTGCATATTTAAAATTGTGATTACAGACGTATTCCGGGAGATCCCCTATATTGCATATTTATTTTGGGACTACGGACGTATTCCGGGAGATCCCCCGCACTGCATATTTGCTTTTGGGACTACAGACATATTCCGGGAGATCCTCCTGTACTGCATAATCATTTGGAACTACAGGACGATATCCCAGGAGTTTTTCCTACTGTGTTTTACTTTGTTCTGATCTGAAGGCTCCTTTAACTGTTAAATATTGAGAATTTCTTTAACTGTTTTACCGCAAATTTACTTATATCTTTTACTGTTTAATTTGATTATATTTACTCCGGTAGGTCCTTGGCCTGACCTCTTCACTACTTGACTGAGGTTAGGCTTGGTACTTACTGGGTACCCTTGTGATGTACTCATGCCCTTTCCTGCACATGTTTTTCGCGTGCAAATCCAGGTACGAGCTATCAACCTCGATGATAGTACGTGTTGCTGATTTCTAGGAGACTTCAAGGTACTTCTGCCCGTGTCCGCAAAATCCTCATAATCCCCTTCTACTCCATAGTCTAGAGTCTTCTTATGTATCTTCAGACTTTTGTATAGAGCTATAATATATTATAGAAGCTTGTGACTTTGCGATATTCTGGGTCTCGGAAAACTATCTTTTGTATATGCCGAGTGGCATTATTTTTGGTTATTCACAATATGCTGTTTTATCTTTTAAATGTTGTATTTTTTTTACATTTTTCGTAATGCCGTCACGACACCTTTCGGAGGGTCAAATCGGGTCGTGACAATATAGCATCACCTATAAACCATTTTCCTATTTGGTTGAGGTAATGACTTACTTAGGGTAAAGATTTAGTTCCAAAAATAAAACTTCTGGAATTTTAATTGGAAAAATGTATCCCATTCTAATGGGAAAACATCTGCCGCCGTTAGCTGGGACGTTCCAATTCAATTCCAACTGAATTGGATTATGAGAATTAGTTACTTTATATGATATCAACCCCAATCTTATAACCTGTTTGGCCAAGCTTCTCAAGAGGCTAAAAGTACTTTTTTCTAAAAAGCATTTTTTCCCTAACTTGAAGTGTTTGGCTAAGCTTTTTTGAAGGAAAAAAGTGCTTTTGGGAAGAAGCAGAAGTAGTTTCTGAGAAGCAGAAAAAAGTAGCTTCTTCCCAAAAGCAGAAGCAGAAGCAATTTTGACTTTTCTTCTTACCAAAAATATCCTTAACAACATATAGTATATACCAAATAACCGCTAAATGTAATACTTAGGATATTAATGTATAAATATTTCTTATTATTTTTAGGATAGCTTTATAATATATAGTGACTTTAGGGGTGAATGCTTTTATATTTGTTGAATGATTTTTAATATATTTAACTTATACTAAAATAATTAAGTACTTTTAAATTTTATTTTTATATTTTACTTAAATAAAATGAAAATATTTAATTATTGCCTGTAATAACAAATTTTTAAGATTATTTATTTACTTATAATATTAACTATTAAGTAAATTTATTCATGTCCTTATTCGTAATTTGATACTTAAAAGCATTTTCTGAAAAGCTTGGCCAGACACAAATTATTGTTCAAAAGTACTTTTTAGAGTGAGTATCCAAACACAAACTTCTTCTCTCCAAAAATACTTTTTTCAAAAAGCACTTTGGCCAAACATGCTCTTAATGGGTTTGAATTAGTCTTACGTCCTTTTGGACTTTTTTTAAATCCAAGTCTACATTGGATTTATCAAATTAGTTTTCATTAATATTATCATATGCATACTTCGTACAAATAAATATTTTATATATATATATATAAACCAAAAGGTATACTTTAATTTTCTATTCCAAATAAAAAATATCAATTTGTGCACAATATTTATTCTATCCTCTGTGCTAGCAAATAATATAATAATATTTCATTTGGACTAATAATTAAATTTATTAGACTAATTAAATTCTTTAATTTAATTATCAAATAATAAATTAATTAATATTTTAGGAAAGATCAGAACACTCGTTAGTGTGCGACCCCATAGGTTCAATACTTAGCCGGTAGCAATTGATCACATCAATATACTAATCAAGGGTATCATCTAGCAACACTCCTTAATGACCGGATTGCATGAAGTATACAATTTATTCTCAAGAACCTGTAGAATAATAAAGTAATATTTTCTTCTGTTTTTATAGTTCTGAGTCACCCTAGGATATGGTTCAACTATCAAATCCTAATTGGCGACCAACTATGTATGCACGTCAAATATAATCGACCATTGAATGACCTAAGAAACTTTTTTCTTCTTTTCATTCAATTGCGCTGACCAAGATCTTAATTTGGTCATTTATAATTCATGACAACGTGGAGCTTAAACTCATACCAAGAGTTGGAAGATTCCATATTGATCAATCACTAATTCTACAAGTATTAATCGTACCCAATATCCTTTCCACTATCGCCCTAGATCCATAGGTGTCTAGTATCAAATCACAATAAATAACTTGTCAATTACTATGATCATATCGGTTCAAAGAAAACTCTTATATCACATTCTTCAAGAGAATATCCTATTGACATTTTATGGTAATTCTAACCATTAGGAATTACCCAATGAGTTGGTTCAATAATCATATCTCTATATGCATCATCTATCTATCTGATTTAGTTAATAAGATCAACTAATCTTTATCCCATAAAAATAATCACATAAATGTTAATCTAATCGGATTGCTAATCTCCAAATTAATAATCCTACGATCAAGAACAAATTTAGATTAAATTATAAGAAACTTTACTCTAATTATCATGATCTCCATGATGATGACAAGTCTCAAAATTTAATCAAGAACCTTTTTAAGTTAATCAAACAATTAATAAGAACTATGATAAAAGAATATCAGATTCCATATATGTTTTATATCAAATAACGTTCACAAAAATATGTTCAAATCATCAATCGTGAGATTGGATCTAGGGCATATCTACTATATCCCTAACAATCTCCCACTTGCACTAGAGCCAATCGCTCTTGTATTTCATTCCCAATTACCGTTTGTGCTTGTCATACTCCTTTGCACCAAGAGCTTTTGTAAATGGGTTTTCAGCATTTTCCTTTCTATCAACATTTTGGATCTGGACATCTCAACGTTCAATGATTTCTCTTATCATGTGATACCTTCGCAGAACGTGTTTGGATTTTTGGTATGATCTTGGTTCTTTTGCTTGAGCAATGGCTCAAGTATTACCACAAAACAATGGAACCCCACCTTCTATTGAAGGAATCATACCAAGTTTGTTAAAACATTTTCATCCATACAACTTCACTAGTTGCTATATATTGTAGTTCAGTCACTAAATCAACTACTGTAGCTTGTTTGGAACCTTTTCAACTCACTGCACCAACATTTAAGGTGAATACATAACCAGAGATAGATTTTCTATCATCTCTATCTGAAGAGAAACTTGCAACAGTATAACCTTCAAGTTTGAACTCAAAATCTCCATAAATGAGAAATTAGTCTTTAGTCCTTCTTAAGTACTTAAGAATGGTCTTCACCACTTTTAAATGTTCCTCACCAGGATTTTCCTGATATCGGCTAGTCACTACGGGAGAGAAAGTCTCATCATAATCGACTCCTTCTTTCTGATGATATCCCTTGAAACACGACAGACTTTGTAGGTCTCCACCTTTTCGTCTGCTCCAATCTTTTTCTTAAAAGCCCATTTACAATCTATAGGTTTAAAATCCTTTGAAGGTTCAACTAAAGTCCATACTATATTTTCCTTCATGGCTTCCATTTTGGATTCCATGGCCTTTTGCCATCTCTCATTGTAACAACCCGGTCGATCGTTTTGAGAGTTATAGACCTATTCCCCTATTTACTGCTTATTTTATGCTTAATAGTTTCTATGTGACTTTTCAAGGTAGTTGGTTTGGTTCCGGGGATGTTTCGGAATGAGTTGAGACACTTAGTCTCACGGTTGGGAGCTTTAGTTGAAAAGGTTGACCAACTATTGACTTATGTGTAAACGACTCCGGAATGAATTTTTGATGGTTCCATTAGCTCTTTTGGATGATTTTGGAATTAGGAGTGTGTCCAGATAGTGATTTGGAGGCCCGTAGTTGAATTAGGCTTGAAACGGCAAAACCTGGAAATTTAGAAGTTAGACCGAGAGTTGACTTTGTGGATAGTGGGCCCGGATTTTGGTTTCGGGAGTTGGAGTAGATCGGTGGTGTCATTTATGACTTATGTGCAAAATTTCAGGTCAATCGGACTTGATTTGGTAGGTTTTGGCGTCGAATGCTGAAGTTGGAAGTTCATAAGTTCATTAGGCTTGAATCGATGCATGATTCGTGATTTTAGCGTTGTTTGATGTGATTTGATGCTTCGAGCGAGTTCGTATGTTGTTTTAGGAATTATTGTTATATCTGGTGGAGGTCCCGGGGGCCTCGGGCGGATTTGGGATGTTAGCGGATCAAATTTTTGACTTGGAGAATTGCTGAAACTTTCTGGTGCACTGATTTGGTTTCCTTATAAGCGATCGCGTGGACAGATCCATGATCGCATAGGCTTAATTGGGCATAGAGGTCTTTGTTCTACTCATTCGCGAGATGGGGACTGTGATCGCATAGTTATGGGATGTAGTGAATCGCGAACGCGTGGCTAAGGTCGCGTTCACATAGAGCATAGGAGGCAGTAAGTGAGGTCACACATTTGCTCTTCGCGATTGCGCAGGTTGAGGAAAGCAGTTCTTCTCTTTCGCGTGAGGATTGGTGCATTCACGTATGGTTGAATATCTGGGCAATTGAATTGTGCTTCGTGATCGCGATTAAGAATATCCGGGCTGACTTAAATATATAAAAAATGTGGGTTTGAGCCTATTTCACAAATTTGATTTTGGGAGCTCGGTTGGAGGCGATTCTTGGAGAGGTTTTCAAGGGAGTGATTAGGGTAAGTGACTCTTACTTAGTTTTGGTTAAATTCCATGTTTATATCTTTGATTTCATCATTTAATTAGTGATTTGGCTGAAAAATTGGGGGAAAATGGAGGAAAGTCCTTAGGCCGAATTTTGGGGATTTGATCAAGATTTTGGTATCGGATTTGAGTAGTTTTGGTATGGGTGGACTCGTGGTTGAATGGGAGTTCAGATTTTGTGACTTTTATCGTATTCCGAGACGTGGGCCTCGAAGGATAACTTTTGAGTTGACTTTTTGACTTTGATTAAGAATTTAGCCTTTTTATATGGAATTGATTCCTATAGCTTGAGTTGATGGTATCAAATTGGTTGTGGCTAGATTCAGGCATTCAAAGGCCGTTTCGGGAGGCAAGGGCTTGTTGGAGTAAACTTTTGCACAGTATGATGTAAGTAACACTTCTAAACTTGGTTATGAGGGTATGAAACCCCGAATTACGTGTTATGTGATTGGCGTTGAGGTGACGCACATGCTAGGTAACGGGCGTGTGGGCGTGCACCGTAAGAATTGTGACTTGGTCAGTTCCATGGATCCTTATAGACAATTAAACTTGTCGTTATCGTATTTTTACCATGTGTTAAAGAAATTGAGCTGCCAGTCCTGTTAGAATCCTTCTTAGGCTACGTGTCGGTACTATTGGGACCCATAGAGGTCGTGTTACATGTTGAAATATTTGCTTAATTTTCCATTTCATACTCAGTAACAACTATTATTTTCATATCACATCTCAGTCTCTATTGTCCTTTATTGATATATCATATCATCATTGTTTGGGCTGATTATCATGATTTTTGTGAGCCTGATAGACTAGAGAGATTAATGACTAGTGAGGCTGAGGGTCTATTGTGAGTGATATTCATGGGATCAGGCTACAAGCCGCATCATGCTTTGTTGATTCAAGCCAGGATTTGGCTTATTATAGCGGTTGGGCTGGATCTGCCCCTCCGGAGTCTGCACATCCACAGTGGGCGTAGTTGCTAGTGATTATTTACATTTGGGCTGGATCTGCCTGGTTTATTTGCATTTGGGCTGGATCTGCCAAGGGTTGGATCTGCCTTGTTCTGTGTTGAGTTTTATTGCAAAACCTGAAAGCATGTCTAAATTCTTGTACCATTATCTGTAGACTATGAATTTCCGATATGTCACTATCATATTTTTCGTGGATTTTCTGTACTGTTAATTCTGTATGTAGACCGTAATGTTCCACTCCGTAACTACTTTCTATCCAAAGATTAGATTTGTTACTTATTGAGTTGGTTGTACTCACGCTACACCCTGCAACTCGTGTGCATATCTAGGTGCTTCCGGTCATGGTGGTTGCTGATTCACAAAGTTCAGATATTGAGAGACCATCGAGGTAGCTGTTTTGGCGTCCACAGGCCTTCACTCTCCTCCCATAGCTTTAAGTTTATTTATTTAGTTCTACTTTCCAGACTGTGTACCAGACTATGTCATTATGTAGATGCTCATGTACTCAGTGACACCCCCATTTTGGGAAAACTTATGTATTGAGTTATGATATTCTATACCATTTTATGAGATTTTTATTTATTTAGCTATTTTAGTATATTTCAAAGTGAAAAGTGTTGGAAATGTCTGAGTAGTCGGCTTGCATAGTACCATGATAGGCGCCATCACGACAGGTTGGGTTTTGGGTTATGACAAGATGGTATCAGAGCCTAGGTTACATAGGTCTCACGAGTCATGAGTAGGTTTAGTAGAGTCTTGCGGATCGGTACGGAGACATCTGTACTTATCTTCGAGAGGCTACCAAACCCTTAGGAAAATTTCTCATTCATGTACTCTTATTTTGTGAATTTTTTGATTCCGAAAACTAAACTTCTATTCTATTCTCTCACAGATGGTGAGGACACGTGCTACCCAACCATACGGATAGCCACGCATATAACCAGCTAAGGCCACGACAGGCCGGGGTTGTGGTAGGGGACGCGGTAGGGGAAGAGGTGCAACTCGTACAACAGCTAGAGTAGCACCTATATATCCACCAGTTGCTCCATCTTAGGAGTAGGCTCCAGATGCGGGTGAGCTAGTAGGGCCAACTCAGGCACCAGCTGTGCCCATTGTGATTCTAGGCCTTGAGGAGGCTTTTGCTCAGATTTTGACTATGTGCACTAGCCTTGCTCAGGCGATTTCTGTTCAGACCGTGCCATCCGCTTCTCAGGCGGGGGGAGGTACTCAAACTCCCGCCGCCCGTACTCTAGAGCAGGTGATGTCGGGACTTCAGACCGTGGGGGTACTACGAGCCCAGCCGATTACAGTTGCTCAGACCCAGGTATGTCCCGTTATGACTGATGATTAACGGAGGAGACTAGAGAGATTGGGAGGCTCCAGCCTCCATCATTCAGTGGGGCTGAGTCAGAGAATGCCTAGGACTTCTTCAATAGGTTCCGGTGGATTCTTCACATGGCGGGTATTTTAGAGCAGTGGAGTCTCATTTAATACTTTTTAGTTTACTGGGGCTGCCTTCAGATGGTGGGAGGCCTATGATAGGCGCAAGCCAATCAGTGCAGCACCACTTACATGGCAAGAATTCTCTGTTCTCTTCTTCGAGAAGTTTGTGCCACAAACCCGCAGGGAGAAGCTGCGCATGCAGTTTGAGCAGCTACATTAGGATGGCATGTCTGTTACCCAGTATGATATGAGGTTTTCACAGTTGGCTCGTCATATGGTTTGGTTGGTTCCCACTGAGAGGGAGAGGATTAGGAGGTTCATTGATGGCCTATACTATTAGTACCGTTTTGTTATGACTTGGGAGAGTGTATCAGGTGCTACGTTCGATGAACTGGTCGATATTGCTCGGCGACTGGAGATGTTTCGTAGTTGGGAGCACGAGGAGAGGGAGGCCAAGAGGCCTCGTGGTTCGGGTGGTTTCAGTGGTGTTACTTCTAGGGGAAAATCCTACCACAACAGGGGTCGTTGATGTTCGGCCAAAAATACATATATTTAACCATTATTGCGTCACATTGTAGTACTTTTATCATCTTTTGAGTATTAGTCATATTACTTTATGCTTAATATTATATTTTAACTGTGTATGGACAAAACAATGTGAAGATGAAGAGATTTGGAGCAAAATCAAATAAAACACGGAAGAAAAAGAAAGAAATTAACAAGAAAATGTGAGGAGAGGGGGGGGGGGGGCACATCTTTGGTGTTTGTCCCCATTATTGGAAGACAATCAAGAATGGAAGACAATTGAGAATTTTTTGAAGCTAAGCAAAAACGTATTGCTTTGAGCGCCAGGGCTAGCGCCAACGCCAGCGCCTTGCACTGGCCTGGACGCAAGGTATGAGATTTTTCCTTCTTCGTCGGGGACAAGGTTATTTCGGTCCTACACGACCCTAACTTGTATAAAAAGGGTCTTAAACCTAATTTGGAGTGATCTAACATACTTCGAAGGAGAATTCACGTGGAGGAACACACACCACACTTGGAGGAGGCTTCTAACTAGTTTTTCGTCTTTTCTCTTCTCTTAATCTCATAATTTATTAGTTCTATAGTTTTGGGTGCTGCATGAACGTTGTAGTTTGAAGCTTGAATTGTTATTATTATTTTATCATATTGGTTTATTTATTCAATCTTGCGTTTAATTATTTGATTGCTTGATCACCAATTGAATCCTATCTACGAATCTAGGATTGAACTCGGGAGAGAGAATTCTAGATTGCATGTAAGATTGAGTAGAGCAAGATCTTAACTCTGAGTGGGGGAGAATTTGCGGTTAGGATAGGAATACATCTAATCGCCTTGCTTGGTTACTATTCATGAACTATTAATGCGTTCTTGTTAATTCTAATCCCATAGGAATATAGGTGTTAGATTAGCTTTAATAGGCGAGTAGTACTTTGGGATAAGGCTACGAGCAATATTAACCCTTTCAATCAATAAATCAAATAAATTAATTAGACGATTTAAGTGGAAGACTTAACGGGATTGTTAGTTAACCCATAGCTTTAGAATATCAGCTCTTCTTGAATTCGTGTCCAATTTCGCCAACTCGTTTCTTTAATTTCTTAGTATGTTATTCTAGATTAGTTGTAGTTAAATAATCACACTTTAGAAAATCGCTTGAATATATTAATTGTCTTAGTTTAATTCAGTTGATAGTTAATCACAAGTCCTTGTGGGTACGATATCTGGACTTACAATCCTATATTACTAGCCGACCACGTATATCTGCGTGTCATTTGGGAGCAACAAGTTTTTGGCGCCGTTGCCGGGGACTTAGAAATTAACTATTCTACTAGATTAGATTTTTACTTTTTATCTGTTGAAGTTTTTAATTTTAGTTTAGTGTATTTAGTATTACATTTTTCTATATGGCATCTTTGAACGAAAAGTGGTGGGATAGTAAGTATTCTTGTTTTGTGATCCTTGTCCATATTGTAAAGGACCCCACTTGTGAAAACATTGTAAAAATATTCCCAATACCGAGTTGTGTACACCATCTCAATCCTGTACTATTTGTGGTGGAAATTGGACTAATTATCCTAAGTGTTGTTATCATACTCCAATCCCTTCTTATGTTGATTCTAATAATTTTTGTGAGTTTGACAGGAGTAACGAATTGGATGATGTGTAACATGATGTTCACATTCTTGATATGCACATGAAATTGTTAGAGGAATATGGAGGTTTCCGTGAGAGCTGAATTGGGACAAGAGATTGACCAATTTGGCAGTTCTATTTGCGACTTGGAGGCTCAATTGAGTGTAAAGGTTGATTCGTGTAACGCCCAACAATTTAGTGATGAGTTGTGTGAAATTGAAAAAGATCTTCTAGGCCAAATTGAGGAGCTAAAACGAGAATACCAAGCATTAGACCATGTTCTTGTTGATGATGTTGAGGTTGAAGAAGTATATATTATTGAGGATGTCAAAAATAATGCAGTTTTGGAGTTGGAGCGTATTAGACCTCATTCTAAACACTTTTCAACATTGTGTTTGGTTGGTGACATGAGAATTGATCCATTCGAGCATATAGAGGAGTCAATGGATGAGGAAAAAGGTGCATATATTCTAAAATTTGTGATGCCAAGGAGATAAAACAACATCCCTCACTTAAGGGCCAAGAAGTGCAAGATGCGATACCTATTTCTTGGTTCCTTTATTTTTACACCACTGCCCCAGGAACGTGACAGAAAAATTGATGCAAAATTGGGGGCGCAATTCCTATCCTCAAAGTGGAAGGAAAAGTGGTGAAGTGATGGCGTCGTGCCGCGACGTTAAATCAAGCGCTGTTGGGAGGCAACCCAATTTTATTTTTGTTTTTATTTCTTGTTTAAATTTTTTAATTACTTTTTAATTATTTTTGTGTTATCTTTGTAGTGTTTTTTGTTGTTGTATTTTGTAGGAATATGGGCATGGAGTCAAAGCCAATAGGCATGTGCAAAAGCGAGCAGGTGGTTGAAACTAAGTGTGAGGTACCCGCACAAGGGATCAAACCTGGTAGAAGTCTGAGTATCTCGTGAGCTGCTAATTCTTCGGCCTTTTGTCTACCAGGGAGTCTCTTTTACCCTCTTGTTATTTTCAATATGCATTGAGGACATTGCAGAATTTTAAGTCTGGGGCGAGGAGATTGTCTGGGTGATTTTCTGTGTTATCCCAACTTAGTTGTAATATTTTTTCTCTTAATGTAGTAGTTTTTATTTTTAAAAAAAAATATAAAATAAATGAAAAATAAAGAAAAGAAATAAAAAAATTGGGACTTTTCCTGATGATGGATTTTAAGAACATCTTTCTTGAGGAATTAAGGTCCCATGAAAAAAATCTAATTTTTTTGTTCTAGCTAGTTTTAGTTAGATAATAATCCCCCTTGGTTTTTCTTTTTGCATCGGTTCTTTTCCAAGGGATGTAACTTGAACCGGGTAAGTTCTTTATTTTTTAGGATTATATTGTTTTTCTTTATTTTAGGAGTAGAAAAAGAGGGAAAAGAAAAAAAAAATCTTTGTGCCTTGTGTGATACTAGCATATTTAGGGATGAGCTTGAGTAGTAATTTTCTCTGAGTGATTGAGTAATGAATAAAATAATAGACTTTCTGACACCTAGGCTCAGGGTTGTGACTCTGTATATACCTTATTCTTATTTTGTTGTTCGCTATGATCCTGTCTGTCTTAGAGTAGAATTGATCCATCTTGATTGATGCTTGTGCCATATGTGGTGAGGATTTCTTACATATATTCCATTTTTTGCAATTTAGTCTAGAACTTGCCCTGCATGTTATTGAAGCGAAATAAAAGTGATGCTCTATTTAGAAGATGATAATAGGCTTTATTTGATATGTTTTTTGAATTTTAGCCTTTTCTGATATTGTACCACTAGTTAGCCCTTTGAGCCTGTGGCCTTTTGTTTGGAAGCCATATTTTTGCCTTGATTCTTTTATTGAATTCCTAGTTTTTGCACCCTGCTTCCTTGAGTATTGCTGCTTAGACAATAATATTAATTGATAAATTTGAAGAAAGGGATGATTAAGTGAATAATGGTGACCAACGATAGCTGAAAAGTGATGAAAAGGCTCTCTTGAAAAGAATGTTACATGAAAAAAAAGAGAATGAAAAAAAAAATGCCTTAAGAAAAATGAAACGCTCTTGATATGAGGAAATACTTGTGAAACAATTGATGAAGAGAGGGCTGAAAAATAAAGTGAAGAGTAGAAAATAATGGGTGATGAAGTCTGAAAGTGCAAAGTGCTTAGGGAAGTGTAAGTTACTATTATATAGTTCTCCTACCCGTCTCTTGGCCAACATTACAACCCGTTAAAGTCCTATTTGATTCTATTAGAGCACACTTAATTAGTAGAGATGTACATAATGGGCAAGCCTATGGTTCTTCGTGCATACATGTGAATTCGTTTGTGAGTGCGAGAGTTTTTCTTTGATGCTAAGTCCTTAAGTTATATTCATCCTTTGATTTGAGTGTATGGACTATTTATTCTTGTGAGGGCACTTGTTTCATGACAGATAGGTGATGTTATTAGCTTTATTTGACAGAGTAGGTGAGTGAGATTAAATTTTGTGAGTAGAGTCCCTCTCTGAGGTTAGGAGGTTAGAAGTTTGTTGTTTGTTTGTGACTTGTATATCTTGCATGATGATAAGGAAGTGTATATATGATGGTTTGAGTTGCTATAGGGCCTCATTATTAGTATCTACCGAAGTGGTGGTGTTTCTAGGCTTGATTTATTGAGAGTGGTTTTAATGCTTACTCGAGGACGAGCAAGAGTCTAAGTGTGGGGGTGTTGATGTTCAGCCAAAAATGCATATATCTAACCATTATTGCCTCACATTCTAGGTATTTTATCGTCTTTTGAGTATTACTCATATTACTTTGTGCTTAATATTATATTTTAACTGTGTAGGGACAAAACAATGTGAAGATGAAGAGATTTGGAGCAAAATCAANGGGGGGGGGGGGGACCTTTGATGTTTTCCCCCCTATTGGAAGACAATAAAGAATGGAAGACAACTGAGAATGTTTTGAAGCTAAGCAAAAACGTACTGCTTTTAGCGCCAGGGCCAGGCCTGGATGTTGGGTACATGATTTTTCCTTCTTCGTCCGGGACAATGTTATTTCGTTCCTACACGACCCTAACTCGTATAAAAGGGGTACTAAACCTAATTTGGAGTGATCTAACTTGCTTTGAAGGAGAATTCACGTGGAGGAACACACACCATGCTTGGATGAGGCTTCTAACTAGTTTTTCTTCTTGTCTCTTCTTTTAATCTCATAGTTTATTAGTTCTAGACTTTTGGGTGCTGCATGAACGTTGTAGTTTGAAGCTTGAATTATTCTTAATATTTTATCATATTGGTTTATTTATTCAATCTTGCGTTTAATTATTTGATTGCTTGATCACCAATTGAATCCTATCTACGAATCTAGGATTGAACTCCGGAGAGGGAATTCTAGATTGCATAAAAGATTGAGTAGAGCAAGATCTTAACTCTGAGTGGGGGGAAGATTTGCGGCTAGGATAGGAATATACCTAATCTCCTTGCTTGGTTACAATATAGGAATTATTAATACGTTCTTGTTAATTATAATTCCATAGGAATATAGGCGTTAGATTAGGAGAGTAGTACTTTGGGAGAAGGCTACAAGAAATATTAACCATGTCAACCAATAAACCAGATAAATTAATTAGACAATTTAAGTGAAAGACTCAACGGTATTGTTAGTTAACCCATAAGTCTAGAATATCGGCTCCTCTTGAATTCGTGTCCAATTTCACCAACTTGTTTCTTTAATTTCTTAGTTTGCTACTCTAGATTAGTTGTAGTTAAATAATTACACTTTAGAAAATTGCTTGAATAAATTAATTGTCTTAGTTTAATTCAGCTGATAGTTAATCACAAGTCCCTGTGGGTACGATATCTGGACTTACAATCCTATATTACTTGTCGACCACATATATTTGCTGTGCGTTTGGGAGCAACAGTCATCCTTATAAGCCCGCTCCGATGGCTCGTCCAGCTCATCATGGTGCATCATCCAACCATGGTTCTTATAGTTCTAGACCGGGTCAGTCATCTCTCAGTGCTCTCGCTACTAAAAGTTCATCTCGTGCCCCTTCAATTTAGGGTTCATTTGCAACAGGTTTCTCTGGTAGTTATTCTGGTTCACGGGGTCTGCCTCAGTATTTGCCTCCATTTTCTGAGAGGGATGTTTCGAGTGTGGAGAGTTGGGTCAGGTTAAGAAGTTTTGTCCTCGCCTTATGGGAGGTCCAGCTCAGCAGAGGAGTCAGGTCACGAATTTAGCACCAGTTACTTCACCACCCGCCCAGCTAGCTCGGGATGGGGCTCAGGCAGCTAGAGGTTGTCCTAGAGGGGGAGGCCGATCAGGTGGCATTTAGGCCCGATTCTATGTTATTCCTGCCAGGACAGACTCATTGCTTTAGACATAATGATCACATGTATTGTCTTAATATGCCACATGGATGCTTCTATATTATTTGAACTCGTATGTGTCATCATATTTTCTCGTTATCTGGATATACCCCATGAGTTCTTAGCATTATTTGTTCATGTATCTATGCTAGTGAGCGATACTATTGTTGTGGACTGTGTATATCGGTCATATGTAGTGACTATTAGGATATTGGAGACTAGAGTCGATCTCTTATTGCTTAGTATGGTTTGTTTCGATGTAGTCTTGGGTATGGATTTGTTGTCTCCATGTCATGCTATTCTGGATTCACGCTAATATCATGATGTTGGGGATGCCGGGGTTTCCAAAGATCTAGTGGAGGGGTTCTCTAGATTATGTTCCAAGCAAGGTGATTTATTATTTGAAGGCCCAACAGATGGCTGGGAAGGGGTGTTTGTCCTACTTGGCCTTCGTGAGGGATATTGGTGCTGATACTCCTACTATTGACTATGTTTTGGTGGTGTGAGACTTTCTGGATGTGTTTCCTGTAGACCTGGACATGCTGCCCGATAGGGATATTGACTTTGGTATTGAATTGGTGTGGGGTAAACCCATTTCTATTCCTCCGTATCGTATGGCAGCGGCCGAATTGAAGGAATGAAAAGAACAGCTTCAGGAACTTCTTGATAAGGGATTTATTAAGCCTAGTGTGTCCCCTTGGGGTGCACCGGTTCTGTTTGTGAAGAATAAGGATGGTACAATGCGGATGTGCATCAACTAGGCAGTTGAACAAAGTTACAATCAAGAACAAATATCCTTTGTTGCGCATTGATGATCTATTCGACCAGCTTCAGGGAGCGAGGGTGTTCCCTAAGATTGATTTGAGTTCTGGGTATCACCAGTTGAAGATGCGGGACTCAGATATTCTAAGGACAACATTCAGGACCCATTATAGTCACTATGAGTTCCTTGTGATGTATTTTAGGCTAACCAACTCCCCAACAACATTCATCCATCTGATGAACAGTGTATTTCAGCTATATCTCAACTCATTTGTCATAGTATTCATTGATGATATCCTGGTGTACTCACATAGCCAGGATGATCATGCCCAGCATTTGAGGTTTGTGTTGCAGCGGCTGACGGAGGAGAAGCTTTATGTCAAGTTCTCCAAGTGTGATTTATGGCTTAGTTCAATGGCGCTCTTGGGGTACGTGGTGTCTAGTGGGGGGATTAAGGTGGATCCAAAGAAGATAGAGGCGGTTCATAGTTGGCCCATATCGTCCTAAACTATGGATATTTAGAGCTTTCTCAGCTTGGCCGATTATTATCATCGCTAGGTGGAGGTTTTCTCGTCTACTACATCACCTTTGACCAAATTGACCCAGAAAGATGCTCCTGTCAGGTGGTCGGATGAGTGTGAAGAGATCTTTCAGAAGCTCAAAACTACCTTGACCACAACTCCAATTCTAGTTTTGCCTTCAACGTTAGGCTCTTGTATAGTGTCACGCCCCGAACCTCGAGAGGTGTGTCTGGCACCCGCTGCCATGCTGGCCCGAGCGAACCACTCTGTAACTCATGATCGTTCGACCAAAACTAGAACATACATAGTTTGAGTTAGACGGAATCATTCCTTTTGTAACTATCATGGGCCCACATGACCACAACTTATAATGTCTAACTATAAGTTGGTAAACATTGTATCAGTAAACTATCTTTCTTAAAACATGAATATGTTTGGGCCGGCAAGGCCTCTGACATACTGTACAAAATGAACCTTTGTCTACAAAGCCTATAAAATTATTTGACATAAAATGGGACAGGGTACCGACCTACCCATAAGTCTGTAGAAATCTTCTGACACGATGACTCATAGACTCGGCTGCACTCCGAATGAGGTGGAGCCTTACCAATCTTTATCTGAAGCCAATCTCGTCTACAATGAGGGCGCGCCAAACTGATTATCTAGACCTGCAGGCATGAATTCAGTATCCCTAATAAAAGGACGTCAGTACGAATAATGTACTGAGTATGTAAGGCATGCAAATAAGTATATAAAGGACATGAAAGAAACATGGAGTAAAGGACTAAACCTGTAAGTCTGGATAGCTCTGTAAATCATGAAATATTTATAATGTCATGCATATGCATATAAATGTCGTGTAATGCATAGATCTGTACGTACATAACATCATCAAGCCTCTGAAGGCATCCCATCATATCATTTCGACCACTGTGGGCAAATCATCAACGTATACTAGCTGATCAGGTGGTGGTGCGTATATAACGCCATAACCTTTTCCCATATCCCATATACATATACATACATATATATACGCGTATATAACGCCATTTGGTCATGGGTCAATGCACATGTATAAATGAGTGAAATGCATGAAAAATACATAATAACCTCAATATTCCTTCCGGATAAATTTCTTCAACTGCGTATTATTCTGAGACCCATGAACAGAAGATAATAATAATTCACACGGGGAATCAATAATATAGACACCCCTAGTATTTCTATGAATAGAGTAATTTATGGAAACTGTGCGTTTACTCGTTTTTCTTCTGTATAATTTGGATCATGCCAAAAATAAAGAAGGGATGACTTTAACATACCTGGAGTAGGAAAAAATTCATCCACCAAATATTTCTCCCATTTCTTCTTTGATATTGAATAATCTACCTTACTTTATCAATATCCTGTATTACCACTTGCTCTTTTGATAATGAAGTTTTAGATTTGGTGTGTATATATATATATAAGGGTATCAATCACTCCTGATAGAAAATGCCTCATAGTCAAACTATATATATCCCTTGAGCCTTCACTCTTTCCTCATCAATCAAGCATCTACTAAACTCTTCATTTGTTTGTTCTCATCTATCATCGAAGAATTTTTCACAAGAAAATAGTTGGCTAAACTTTCCCAAGTCACCTCTAACACACTCCTAGCGACCTTCTGCATTTTGCTCCTAGCCCTCAGATTTGGCTGTGTCAACTCAGCTAGTGCACATATTTTCAGATAATCATTAACTATTTTATATACAAGCAAACTTATTCTACACCTTTCTATTGTAAAAGATAAAAGAAAATCATTCTCCTTCAAGAAGGAACAACACAACACCTTACGTTATTAAGCTTGCCAAATCTCATATCTTCAACCTTGCCACCTAATACAATGACTTAAAGAGTCATCTTAAGTTACAAGGGGGGCTTCCACGTGGGGAGGTGGATTAGACTTATCAAAAATATATTAATTAATTAGTTAATCTTTCACTAAAATCAATAACTACTCAATTATCCGCATAATTAAAAATTATCTCAAATTACTTAAAATACTACTCATTTTTAACACACTTTATATATATCTTACTTTAAGATACTTTACTATCATGGTCATATAGTAGCATATAAAATTAATACATAACCAACAACAACAAACCCAGTTTGATCCCAACATGTGGGGTATGGGGAGGATAGTCTGTACGCAGACCTTACCCCTACCTAATGCAAGCAACATATAAAATTAATACATATACTATTATTTCATTAAAAAATTCATGTAAAAATACATATATTTTTGCAACTTCAAATTTTCATAATCTCATTTAAAGAATAAAATTTTCCGTACGCTTAATTCTTAAAATGATAAAAAGATAACCTTCTTTTTTGTGAAAAAAAATAATTCATATCTTTACAATTAAGGAAATCTCATAAACTTTTTTCATATTATGTATATAATTAAAAACATATACGAATGTAGTAATATTAATAACTATATAAAATCATATTTTCAAACCATTTTTTTTTTCAAAAATGTTCCACTCAAAATACCATATCATATATATATATATAATATGGTATTTTGAGTGGAACATTTTTGTAAAG
>ML426450.1:0-18010 GCA_005239525.1 Nicotiana knightiana | reverse complement strand
GGGGGCGAAACGGTGTCGTTTGGCTTTTATGGGGGCAGGCCGGGTTAAGGGTTTGGGCTGGGTTGTTTGGGTGTTAGAAAAAAAAAGATTTGGGCCTGGGCAGCTTTGGCCCAGGTCCAATTTTAACTCTCTTTTATTTAACTAAAGATCAATTAGTTAATTTCCACTCTAATTTAAAAACCAAGGAATGTAGTAATTAATTTAATCCTCATTTATTTATGGATTAATCAATAATGACACGACCAATTCTATATTCCTAATTCAAACCGCATTTTATTGAATAAAGGATGATTAATTTATGTAGTAATCAGTTATTAACAACTACATTACGTCAGATATTCGTCATTTGTCTATCATTTAACTAATTATGACCAATAAATTCGTAATGCAGAATTTCAATGATTTCGAAAGATGAATTATGGATATGCAAGCAACGCAAATAATTCACAATTAATTACTGAAAAGTCAGTCAATATTTATAAAATCAATTGATTTATTGGGATTTTTATAGGACGATACGGCGAGTAAAAATCACATGCTCACACACATCCCTAATACTCAATCATTAAATAGAACCCATTTACCCAATAGAGTACATTACAACCTGTATCGAAGAATTTCCATTACTCGAGTCATTCCCAGACTCCACCTCTGCACATCATAACTGATCCCCCAATATACCTCGAACTGAAACCAATATGGCACATAGTCATGCAATCAACTTACCATTAACAGACTCCTCCACTTGGCTCAAAGCCAACGATAAAGACAAATAATAACTCACAATGCCCATTATAACACAACCCGTCTAACCGCTCAAGTCATCTGCAAATCTCGCATTCACCATTGTAATAGTCATGCCAACTTCCACAAGCGATCTAAACCCAATTACAACATATATCATTTACTGGTAAAAGAGAACTTACTACAGAACAACATAAGGATCACAAACCCTAAGACAACCCGCAGGAAATACCCCTGCCGGCTTAGCCTCAAACTGATATCTCTCTCTACACTTCCGAAGATCATAACTATCACTAAATCACTACATCCTCCTGCATCTAAACACAAACAACGCCTACCCTCGAGGCATCACAATATGCGGTATAAGAACCTGACGCTGATGGCAGAACCAACACTTCAAAAAATTTACATACAGTCTCTCCTCCCTCAAGGTCTGAAGCACAACTCTCAAATGCTGCTCATGATCCTCCCAAGATTGGGAATACACCAAGGTGTCGTCAATAAACACGATGATGAAAGAATCCAGATAAGTCCGGAATACACGGTGCATCAAGTGCATAAAGGCTGCTGGGACATTGGTCAGCCCGAGTGGTATAACCAGAAACTCATAATGACCACATCTAGTCCTGAAAGCAATCTTCGGAAGGTCTAGCCCCCGAATCTTCAACTGATGATAGCCGGAACGCAAGTCAATCTCGGAAAATATCCTGGAACCTTGAAACTGATCAAACAAGTCATATATACGAGGCAAGGGATACCGACTCTTCACCCTAACACTTTTCAACTGTCGATAATCAATACACATACACATAGAACCATCCTCCTTCTTTACAAACAACACTGGTGCACCCCAAGGTGACACACTAGGCCGAATGATCCCCTTATGTAGGAGTTCCTGAAGCTGCTCTTTTAATTCCTTTAGCTCCGCTAGTGCCATACGATAAGGTGGAATATAAATAGGATGAGTGGCTGGCACCAGGTCAATACCAAAATCGATGTCCGTGTCAGGTGGCATGCCTGGTAGGCCAGCAGGAAACACGTCTGAAAAGTCAGGGACCACATGAACCGAATCAATAGCGGGAGTCTCACCACTGACATCCCTCACAAAAGCTAGGTATGATAAACACCCCTTCTCAGCCATGCGCTGAGCCTTCAGGTAGGAAATCACCCTACTAGGCACATACTCAGAAGAACCTCTCCACTCAACCCTCGGAAATCCTGGCATAGCTAAGGTCACGGTCTTAGCGTGATAATAAAAAATAGCATGACAGGGATATAACCAATCCATTCCCAATATCACATCAAAATCGACAACGCTGAGTAACAGTAGGTCCACTCGCGTCTCCAGAACCCCAATAAATATCACACACGACCGATACACACGATCCAGAATAACAGTATCACCCACCGGAGTCGACACATGAACAGATGTAACAGAAGGATCATGGGGATATCCAGAAAATGGGCAAAATGTGATGAAACATAGGAATATGCTACCCCTTGGTACGCGTATATGCCAGGATGCCATCAATGAATACAATAATAAAGGAGCACTGATACGGCTGGAATACACCGTTAATTGAATACACGAATTCTACTGGGGAAATGATTAGCCCAAAAGACATCACCAGGAACTCATAACTCAACGGAAAGGTCCGCTTCGCTCCACAACTAAACAACATGAGAAGTCTTCTAATACACTCACAACTCGAAGCCATATACCAAATTGAGACAGAAATCAAACACTCCATAGTCCTTGCCACATTCCCAGCCACTCCTTTTGTCACAAATCACAGTTTGAACACATCTAACCATCAAATCACACTCACCACATAGGCATCCAGCCACAAAAGACCTGTGCCCATACACGAAATCTCAACACTCAAGCCACAGAATGAATCCGGCCTCAAGTCCTCCAGACTGGCCCATTACCAACATGCCACAATCACATCTCATCCATGGAAGTCACAAGCCATCGATGCACAGTTGATACCAAACGCTCTTGTGCGCGTTCGAATACATGGAAGGAATTCTAGAGTTACGCTCTTGGCTAAATAAAATTGATTCGCACGATAAGAATTCAAGAATATGGGATTTTCCTAAGGGTTCTGCAGCTTCTCGAAGATAAGTACAGACGTCTCCGTACCGATCCACAAGGCTCTACTACACCTGCTCATGACTGTTGAGTCCTATGTAACCTAGGGCTTTGATACCAAATTTTCATGACCCTAAATCATAACTGGCCGTGATGGCGCCTATCGTGGAACTAGGCTAGCCAACCATTTCAGACTATCAATATATTTCATAATCTCCCAAGATTAGCAGATTTAAAAATAGCAGAATGAGATGAACAAATTATACACCTTCCCAAAACCTGGAGTCAACTGTCAAGAGCATCTAAGATATGATACAGTCTAATACAAATCCTCTACTACAACAAGTCTGAGAAGTAAAGTACAAACGATAGAATAGGAAGGAGAAAGAGTAGTGCTGCGGACGCCGAACATCTACCTCGCAATCTCCGAACAATGCTCCAAATGGGGTAGCTCAACTATCACTCTGCCCCGGTACCCGAATCTGCACACAAGGTGCAGGGAGTAACTTGAGTACGCCAACTCAGTAAGTAACCAAAGTATCTAAAAACATGAGTTTAGTGACGAGAATTTATAAATCATGAAAATCCGTATAATAAGTGACTGTGGAAATAAGTAAATCAAGTCAGGAATTTACATTTCCGAGTATTTCATAAAACTCCAATTTCCATTTAAAAATCTCGTATAAAAACATTTATCATCAGAGGCTCAGTGTAAAGAAGAGTGAAAAACAGTAGTTTCATAAAATATAAGCTCCTCGGGCACAATATCACTCACAATAAAGCCTCGCGGCAAGCCTCTCTGTCACTCGTGACTCTACTCTTATAAGTCAACGCTCACACTCAACACTCTCACTCATCAGGTACCATATATCAACTACTGCAGCATATAACCCACTCCCATACGTATATATATATGTATATATTGCTCCGGCGCGCAGCCCGATCCATATATAATGTATATTGCTGCGGCATGCAGCCCGATCCATATAACATACGCTGCGGCGTGCAGCCCGATCCATATAATAGTCGACTGCACTCACTGGGGGTGTACAGACTCCTGGAGGGGCTCGTTCAACCCAAGCGCTATATTGCTGCGGTGTGCAGCCCGATCTAATATAAATATTGCTGTGGCGTGCAGGCCGATCCATATATATAATATATATTGCTGCGACGTGCAGCCCAACCCACATATATAATGTATATATTGCTGCGGTGTGCAACCCGATCCATATATAATATATATATTGCCGCGGCGTGCAGCCCGATCCACATATAATACATATATTGCTGCAGCGTGCAGCCCGATCCACATATAATATATATATTGCTGTGGCGTGCAGCCCTATCCATAACTATCCTCTCATACTCGGCCCTCAGCCTCATTACATATATATACCCATAACTGCCCTCATACTCACATACTCGGCTCTTGGCCTCACTACATATATACTCATAACTGCCCTCATATACTCGGCGCTCGGCCTAACACATATATATTGTTGCGGCGTGCAGCCCGATCCATAACCATCCTCACGAGCCGCTTAGGCAATTCATCTCAACTCACGGGTCTCAGCCCAAAATAGTTTTCATAGTTTTCAAAGCAGTATGATAACAGTGAAAATAACAACAAGTCGTAAACATGACTGAGTTGACTATTGTTCTATCAGGATAGTGTAAGAATAGTGTAAAAGTACCTCTGATGGTCTAAACAGGTCGGCGAAAGGCCCCAATCATGGAAAATACTCCTGAGGGTCTAAACAGGTCGGCACAAGGCCCCAATCATGGCTCACAGCTCACATACAAGTATAAATTTCTAAAACACAGGATATCATAAGGTTTCAAATCGAATATGCGGCCTAATAGTCGCTACGGGACGAACCAAGTCACAGTCCCTATCAGTGCACGCCCCCATCTCGTCACCTAGCATGTGCGTCACCTTATTTACCACAACAAATGTCAAATACCAGGGTGTCATACCCTCAGGTTTAGAGTTACAATCGTTACTTACCTCAAAATAGCACGAAAGCTACTCCGTGATGCTCTTGCCCTCGAATTGGCTCCCAAAATCTCCGAATCTAACCAAAATCAGATTAACGTCATCAATATACACTAACGGAACGAAACCCACGCGAAAGATATAAATTTTAACACAATTCTCGAAATTTTCCAAATCCGGCCCCCGAGCCCACATCTCAGAATCAGATAAAAATTACATCACAAGAATCCTTATTCTTCCACGAGTCCGTACATACCAAGAACATCAAAATCGGACGACAATTGCGCACTCAAATCACCAAAAGAATTTCCAAATTCTTCTTCCCATTTTCCCCAAATTTTCTACTTAATTCCTCATGGTGAAAATCAAGACAAATTCATGAAATTGAACCAAAAATGATTGAAGAACAATTACCACAAGAATCTTAGTGAAAATCTTGTCCAAAATCTCCTTCACCCGAGCTCTCAAATAGCAAAATGGTTATGGCCCAGAACTCCCAAAATTAGAACTTAAATTGTGTGCCCAGACTTTTGCTCTATACAATCGCGGAAGAAACCACGCGATCGCGAAGAACAAAATGCTGCTCGACCAAACTAACCCTATGTGATCGCAGAACACCTATGCGATCGCGAAGAACTACTTCTCACCACTATGCGATCGCAACCAGCTCTATGCGATCTCATAGAGCAAATTCCAGCACCACACTGCCACTCCAATTCTATTATGCGAACGCAACCATTACCATGCGAACGCAGTGACCAAGACTGCTCACACTACGCGATCGCACTCCTGCATACGCCACCGCAATTCACAAAAATACACCTGGCCTCAACTTACTCTACGCGATCACGGATGAACTCACGCGATCGCAATGAACAAATCACTGCTGCTAGAACACTAGAAAAACCAACAATCTCCCAAAGACCAAAAATGTCCGTTTGAGCATCCGAAATACACCGGAGGCCCCCAAGACCTCAACCAAACCTACCAACATATCCCATAACGTTATTCAAACTTAGTCGAGCCTTCGAAACACCAAAAACAACGCAAAAACCCAAAATCACATCAAATTCAAGCCTATGAACTTTGGAATTTATACACTTCACCAAAGATGCCGAAACCATCCAAAACACATACGATTGACCTAAAAATTTGCACACATATCCAAAATGACATTACGAACTTCTCCAACTGTGGGAATTCTATTCCAACCCCGATAGCCTATTTTCCCCTGCCGACCGGAAATCGCCAAAAACTAACTTTCGCCAAGTCAAGCCTAATTCTACACCGGACATCCAAACTTCATTCCGAACACACTCCTAAGTCCCAAATCACCCAACGAAGCTATCCGAACCATAAAATCTGCAATACGAGGTTGTTTACCAATAATTCAACTTTCGGTTGACTTTTCCACTACTGAACCAAGATAAGAGACTAAGTTTCTCATTTCTCTCCAAAAATCGCTTCGAACCCGAGCCAACCAATCTAACACAACGTAATGTTTGTGAACCACATATAACAAGGCAGAAACGTGGGAAACAGGGATAAACTCTTGGAACGACCGACCGGGTCGTTACATTAAACTTTCGGGGTGTAACATCCTTCAGCCTTTTAGAACATTCGTCCACGAATGTTAACTCTTAGAGATATGCAAACTTTTCACTAGGGTCTCCTCTGTAGACTAAAATAACATCCAAACTATATCTGAAGTCTCGACTATATACAAATTTTTGTAGTTGAGTATCGCGTATCTTCACTAGGGTTGGGAAAGATTAATTAACAAGTTGGTTTGTGGAAGGTGGAGAAAAATATACAAACAATGACATGGGGAGTGCTCATGTTTTGGTGGTTCACTTACATAGACTTGCTCGTATTGAGAAATGTTGGCTGCCTAAAATCTTGATACTAGTATTTACTTTAAACCGAATTGTATTAGCGACACTTGATGAATCTTATAGCTTATGAAACTGTTTGAGAAATCTGAGTGATTCTATATGAACTCTTTATCATTTTTGCGAAATCTAATTCCTTCATTTGGGTTATAGTAGGTGGAAGTTACACCTTAAAGCTTTACTGTGATACCTGCACCTTTGGTGCATACAGAATCTAGCGAAATCTTCATACTAACTTCGTACGACTCATCTCTATGGCATGATTTTGAAACCAAAAGAAGGGTAACATTTCCTAAATGCCCTATAGCCTCTCAATTATAAATGTGGCGCGCAACACACCCATAAGTGAGCCTCTGCTAGGCATGGCTTTGTAGACTCCCTAGGACACGACCCGCTCTGATCCCACTTTGTCACACCCCGAACCTCGGGAGGTGTGGCCGGCACCCGTTGCTGTGCTGGCCCGAGCGAACCACTCCGTAACTAGAACACACATAGTTCGAGTTAGCCGGACTCATTCCTTCTGTAACTATCATGGGCCCACATGGCCACAACTTATAATGTATAACTATAAGTTGGTAAACATTGTATCAGTAAACTATCGTTCTTAAAACATGAATACATATGGGCTGGCAAGGCCTCTGACATACTGTACAAAATGATCCTTTGTCTATAAAGCCTCTAAAATTATTTGACATAAAGTGGGACAGGGTACCGACCTACCCATAAGTCTGTAGAAAACTTCTGACACGATGACTCATAGACTCGGCTGCACTCCGAATGAGGTGGAGTCTTGCAAATCTTTCGCCAAAGCTAATCTCGTCTACTATGAGGGCTCGTCAAACTAATTATCTATAACTTCAGGCATGAACGTAGCGTCCCCAACAAAAGGACGTCAGTATGAATAATGTACTGAGTATGAAAGGCATGTAAATAAGTATATAAAGGACATGGAAGAAACATGGAGTAAATGACTCAACCTGTAAGTCTGGATAGCTCTGTAAATCATGACATATTTATAATGTCATGCATATGCATATGAATGTCGTGTCATGCATAGGTCTATACGTATATAACATCATCAAGCCTCTGAGTCCATCCCATCATATCATTTCGGCCACTGTGGGCAAATCATCAACGTATACTAGCTGATCAGGTGGTGGTGCGTATATAACGCCATAAACTTTTTCCATATCCCATATACATATACATATACATACATATATATACGTCTATATAACGCCATTTGGTCATGGGTCAATGCACATGTATAAATGAGTTAAATGCATGAAAAATACGTAATAATCTCAATGTTCCTTCTGGATAAACTTTTTCAACTGCGTATTATTCTGAAGCCCATGAACAGAAAATAATAATACTTCACATGGGGAATCAAGATAGACACCCCTAGTATTTCTATGAATAGAGTAATTTATGGAAACTGTGCCTTTACTCGTTTCTTCTGTATAATTTGGATCATGCCAAAAAGAAAGAAGGGATGACTTTAACATACCCGGAGTAGGGAAAAATCCGTCCACCAAATATTTCTCCCGTTTCTTCTTTGATATTGAATAATCTACCTTACTTTATCAATATCCTGTATTACCACTTGCTCTTTTGACAATGAAGTTTCAGATTTGGTGTTTTGCAACAAAGGATATATATATATATATATATAAGGGTATCAATCACTCCTTATAGAAAACGCCTCATAGTCAACTATATATTTCCATTGAGCCTTCACTCTTTCCTCATCAATAAAGCATCTACTAAACTCTTCATTTGTTTGTTCTCATCTATCATCGAAGAATTTTTCACAAGAAAATAGATGTCTAAACTTTCCGAACTCANTATATATATATATATATATATATATAATATATAAGAGAATCAATCACTCCTTATAGAAAATGCCTCATAGTCAATGAGCCTTCACTCTTTCCTCATGAATCAAGCATCTACTAAACTCTTCATTTGTTTGTTCTCATCTATCATCGAAGAATTTTTCACAAGAAAAAATATGGCTAAACTTTCCTAACTCACCTCTAACACACTCCAAGCGACTTTCTACATTTTGCTCCTAGCCCTCAGCTTTGGCTGTGTCAACTCAGCTAGTGCACATATTTTCAGATAATCATTAACTATTTTATATACAAGCAAACTTAGTCTACACTTTTCTATTGTAAAAGATAAAAGTAAATCATTCTCTTTCAAGAAGGAACAACACAACACCTTACATTATTAAGCTTGCCAAATCTCATATCTTCAACCTTTCCACCTAATACAATGACTTAAGAGTCATCTTAAGTTACAAAGGGGGGCTGCCACGTGGGGGAGGTGTAACGACCCAACCGGTCTTTTTGAGCTCTAGCGTGTCGTTTGGCGGTTTAAGGCCATGATCAGCTTCATTTCAGGTATTATGACTTGTAGGCGTGGTGGAAATTGAATTTCGGGAAGTTCAGAGTGGAATTGGAAAGAAAGTTATCATTTCGAAAGCCTTAAGTTGGAAGAATTGACTAAGATTGGTTTTTTGAGTAAAGGACCTCAGAATCAGGATTTGAAGGTTCCGGCAGGTTTGCATGATGATTTCAGACTTGGGCGTATGTTCGGAGCGAGATTTGGATGACCTGGGAGCATTTCAGTGCATACTGTGGAAGTTAGTATTTTGGAAGAAATTTCATAAGTCTCGGTTGAAGTGCATTTCAGTGTTATTGATATTCGTTTGGGATTTCGAGTCTGGGAATAGCTCCGTATGGTGATTCTGGTGTTAGGATCACGACCGGAAGTGAATTTGGAGGTTCGTAGGTCATTTTGGAGTCATTTGGCTAAAGATAGAAAATTTGAAGGTTTTGAGGAATTGAACCCGAAGTAGAAATTTTGATATCGGGGTCGGATTCCGATTCTAATTCAGAAAGTTAGAGCAGGTCCGTAATTTTGAATGTGAATTGTGTGCAAAATTTGGGGTCGATTGGACGTGATTTTTAGGTTTCGACATCGAATGTAGAAGTTGGAAATTTCAAAGTTCATAAAGATTTAGTTGAATTGTGATCCATTGTTTCAATGTTATTTGAGGCCTCGAGCAGGTCCGCATTATGTTTTGGAACTGGTTGGTGTGATTGGACGGGGTTCCGGGGGCTCCGGGTGGTTATCAGATCGAATTTGAAAATTTGAGAAAGGCTAGGCTGCTGGTGTTTGGTGTAACCGCACCTGTGAGGTTTTGGCCGCAGGTGCGGCCTTAGTGTCGCAGAAGCAGAAAAAAGACTGGTTTGGCTGGGGGCGCAGGTGCGAGGTTGTGGCCGCACCTGTGAAGGCGTAAATGCAGAAAAGGAGGCGCAAGTGCGGATCCATACCGTGCAAGGGGAGTGCGCAGGTACGAGGTTTGGGTCGCACCTATGGGGCCGCAGTTGCGGCGGTTCGACCGCAGGTGCGGAGGTCAGGTCTGGGCAGTGTGTTATTTTATAATCGGGATTTGGCCACTTTCTTTCATTTTTCTCTTGGCTTGGGCGATTATTGTATAGTTTGAAGAGGGGGTTTCATCATATATAGCAAGATAAGCTATCCCCACCCACCTTGAGTTAAATACATTGATTATATATAGATTTTTAACATGGAAATTTGTGGAACTTGGGGTTTTGGTAAAAACCTAGAAAATTTATATTTTTGGATTTTGGCCAAAAATTTGGGCATGAAATTGAGGGTGAATTATATATTTGAGTTAGTGAAGTTATGGGTAATCTTTATCTTTGAAAAATTTCGGAATCCGGGCACGTGGGCCCGAGGGTGATTTTATCGACTTTCCGGGCGGAGTTGGGAATTTATATAAATTGAATTGTTATAAGTACTAGAGTGTATTTTCATTAATTTGCCCGTTATTTGGATAGTTTTGGGGCGTTGCGCATCAATGTGAGTCGTCGGAAGGGCTTGGAGGCCAGTTATGAATCTTTGGAGCGAGGTAAGTCTCCTTTTTAACCTTGTAAGGAGGAATTGTCCCCATAGGTGAAATAATCAATCATGTGCTACTATTTGTGGGGGGGCTACGTGCGCACGAGGTGACGAGAGTCCGTGTGTAGCGACTATTATGCTTATATCCGGGTAGTCTAGGACCCAAAATCATGTTTTATTTGCCGTACTTGTAACTTTGCTGATAAATTTAAAAATGTTTAAACCTTATTGAACTTGGCAAATGAATTTCTAGAAAAGATTTAAATACTATCTTCGTGACCATTAAAATAGAATTTATCACTTCCTTGGGTAATTATTTTGCTGATAAAGTCTGGATTTACTGTTTGAATGTGTGTATCTATGAGATCCTGCATCGCATGTATAATTCGCGAGCGGGGTAACTATATTATTTTTATGAATACCTGCGTCGCATGTATAATTTGCGAGTGGGGTAACTCTATTATTTCTATATGACCGCGTCGGATGATCGATTTGCGAGCGGGGTAATAGATGCATCTATGGTTCGAGCCGTTCGACCCTTCGGCAGTGCACATTCTACATTTATCGTTGGTCGAGCCGTTCGACCCTCGGCATTAATTGCTCATGATATTTGCTGAGTACTTTGTGCGATTTTTAACTGTTTATTGGGCTTGAATTATAAGTTGTCAACTGAAATGACGAAGATTTAAAGTTTGTAAATGTGGAAGAAGTTGTTATTTCCTATCACTATTTATTAATTATCTATGATATCCCTGCTTAGTGTCACCCTTGATTTTATTAAATTGACCTCTAGCAAGTGTCAAATTCGACCTCTCGTCACTACCACTTCGAGGTTAGGCGGGATACTTACTGAGTACACGTTGTTTTCGTACTCATACTACCTTAATGGATTTTTGGGTCATGACAACGTGGTATCAGAGCACTAGGTTCCCTTAGGTCTCACGAGTCATGAGCAAGTCTAGTAGAGTGTTGCGGATCGGTACAAAGACGTCTGTACTTATCTTCGAGAGGCTAGAGGGCTGTTAGGAGTACTTCACTTCTTGATTCCTCGTCGTGCGATTTGATTAATTTGAGGCTTATTTTTACTTTTCCTTCTCACTCAATCTTACGCTACGTAAGGCGCTTGCATGAATCGGAATTTGAGGAACTGTAATAGCACTACAGGTGTGGTGCGTGATGTTTTCCATGCGTAATTGGTTGGGGCTATGTTCGTTGCTCTGCGGGAGGATATTATGTTGTTTCAGCTCAGTAGTTGTGTTTCTGAGAGCTTTGAGACTATGCTCAGGTTGTTATAATATTTATGATTGGTATCACACGGTATTTATAGGACGATAGGATTCTTGCCCATATGTCGGGGAAATGAATGACTTGATAGGAGTTATACTCGGAGCGTGATTCCAAAATTTCAGTATTTTATTTCCGGCGGAGGAAAGACAACTGGACTATAAATGACCAGGTTCGGGTTGATAGAGTAATGAGACTGGGTGTTTTCAAGTGAGGTGGAATCTTCATATGTTATGTGGCATCGTCGTTTTTGATCGAATAAGATGTGTTAAGTTCGCCGGTGCTATGGTTTCTTCGGTGGCATTGGGTCAGAGTAATGTGAAGTAATATTGAAGAGGCGGCTGTCAGAGATCGTGGTGTGCGGTGGTTAAGGATTGAATAAGTATTTCTAATATAGGAGGCTCGAGGAAGATAATCTTCGGAGAGTTTTGAGGTTGTGGTGGTGTGCTGCTTTAAGTGATACAGAGAATTATATTTATTTGAGGAAACAACTGGGAAGCATACGATGAGGAAAAACAGGTGGGAAGTGTCAGGCATTGGTTAAATTTCTAGTAGGCCAAGTGTAAGAAGTGAAAGTCGAGTGGTTTCTTGAAGGAGTGAGTTTGACTGAAGTGGGAGAGTAGCAACATAGCATATGAGTTCGGTGGTAAGATGGATGCGCATCTTGAGGAGATGTTTGGAGTGATTTGAGAATTTTAGTGGACGATGGTCGGGTCCACGGTCTTAAATTGAAATATTGGCTATTTCGGCGGAAGATTGGATGCAACAGAGAGGAGTTGTTCGATATGAAGAAGGATTCAGCATAGATATGAATGAGAAGATATTGTCGCGCATTTAGTAGATGTCCATGAGGAGCGAACAGACTGGTAAAGTTGGTAAATGAGAACGGGTGTAGGATGGGGTTTTTATGTCCTAGAAATTGTGCAGTACATCGTCGTTGGAAGGTGTCAGTTGGTGATTTTCGCAGGTGGGTTATCTTATGTGAGAAGGTCAGTGGTTGCGTGGTTGGGGGAATTTTTGCGAGGGATTTTGCGGTAAAGTTAGTAAATGATAACGGGTGTAGGATTGGATATGAGAAGGTGGTTAATGACTCAAAGTGCTTGTGAAATGCTAATGGAAGGTTTTCAAGGAATTTGGCGAGTTGGTTATGCAGGATCATGTCAACAATGAAGGAAGATTCTTGGTGAGTTCCAGATTTGTGTAATAGCGGCTTCAGGCTAAGTGAGAGAGTTCCACCACCTACGATTGGGTTGCATGGTTATCCACTGGCAAAATTTTGGTTATCGTCATATTTGTGGGTTATTACAGCTAAGGGAAGAAAACATGAATAGTAATTGAGCATAGGATTTGATAAATGTGTGCAAAGATTGGCCTTATTGAATCAGGTTTAGGCTTGGAAAGATTCAGGATTTATGCTTAGTACAGAGGTAATTTGCAAGGGAAGTGATTCAGTCAAGTGATTATTCAAGATGGGTGTTCAGGTGCCAGCGAAGCCATGGAGTTTATTATGTTCGGGACCAGACCAGAGTGGGTGACTCTCAACAACGGCCCTAGAAAATTCAAAGGTCAGAATGTGGTGTCGAAGGATTTGAAGCCCATAGTATGGTTAGGAATCGAAATTTGGCAGCGGAATTTTGAGAAAGAGAATATAGGCGGAGTGTTCTATGTTATCCTCAGCTTGCGATGTAGCATTGGAGGGTATGAGATGATTTGTGGGATTTGAGACAACATGGTCTCGTGATATAAGGTCACTCAAGATGAGTGTGGATTTGGGTTCACAATGTGTTGGACGAAGCTATTTTTATTCCTAAGTCAGGTTAAGGATAACTTAGAAGAAGATAAATTGGTTAGCCATGGTTGAAATGGAACATTTATGGCAGTGATCAATTCCTTCAGCGTGATTAAGTTATGCATGTGATTGGTGATGGTGCGTGTGAGTGCTTGTCGGCCGCTGCAATTGATTTTATTTGGAAGTATTCAAGTATTATGGCCTGTCATGGGTAGGCAGATCTCGGAAGGATTATGGTTGTATAGACTATTACCTGAGGATTTACATGTTTTGTGATTATGATAATTCACTCGTGTGTCGTTATGGTTCTCTTAAATTAAGTTAAGTAAGATGTTTCTATGTTATAAAGTGTTCGCCCTAATAGTGGTTCATGAGTTATGATGGAATTCTTGTGCTGTTTCATATTGGCATGTTAGGCGCAGTGAGCAGTATGGAATTTAAGGTAAGGATCAAGGTTGCGGTTCAGTGTGGACAAGGATGTCATGAGCTCGGATGAGCAAGGATAGGGATTTGGAAGTTTAGAGTAAGATGGTATTGTCTTCAGCATCACCTGAGATCGGTGGTTGTGTAAGAGGCTTTGCGTCCTAGTTGCAAATTTCTTGGTAGGATTTACAGCATTTGTGTGGCCGGTGGTGTGGAGGTGCAGACTTGTTATCTACTGCATGAGGTTGTGGAAGTGTATTCCACGTGAAGATCATATGAGTGTGACATGTAGTCACTTAATTGATTGAAGATTCAAACCAAGTATAAAGAAGAATAATATTGTTTATTTGAGAGTTTATGCCTGGAGGGCGCTCGGTTTATTTGGTTGCGGATGTAGGGGTTTTGCTCCGGCCATGATGGTTGTTCTTGCGTTTTACGAGAAAAAGTGGGTTATTATGGACCCAGGTAAGGCTATTAGCCTAGTTCGATGCGAGCGGAATTGACTTGAAGGTTGTGAATGGATTTAAATATGATTATGGGCTCCATGTAAGTTAGAGGTGTTCATTTCAGTATGGAGCTTCTCTCGGAGGGATATTAGAACATCAGATGTTGTTCCATCTTCATTCATTTCAGGTAATATTCTGTTGTGCCATGTGAGTTGTGAAGACGGCTTGATAATTTCTTATGTGTTGAGATTCCGCGTAGTGATGATGATGTGTGGAAGGATAGCTCTTGAGATTCAGAGTATATATATCGCACCTTAGTTGTGCTTGAGTTTTTTTGCGTATGGCTCTATCAGTTTCCCCAGGATGGTATTATGCACTTAGCGTGCTTGTGACCGATATTCGATATTTTGTGGTAATGAACAATTTAGCTCGGTGTGTATCTCCTTATGTAAATGTTATGTGTGGATCGGGTGGCACGCCACCACGAGTATGTTATTTGGATTGGGTTGCATGCCGCAACAATGTGATGTTGAGTAAGGTTCCCCTTATTTATTTTCTTTGGTTTTGCTTCCTATTTTCTGAGGAAGGTCCATATTAGTTACGTGAGTTGAGTAGTCTCTTCCTGAGTCATTTCTTCATGTATTATGTTCGAGTTGTGGCCTATTGGCGCATTGTGGCATCATGTGAGACTGTTGGTCATGTCTGGGGTGACTTGTTGTCTGAGCAGTTCATACTGGGTGAGACGAGATTATTGGATCAGGGACCAATGCGATAAGATTATGTGAAGTATATTAAGGACAAATACTATTATTTGGTTCGTAATGAGGTGATGATTCTAGTCAAGAGGAGAGATTCAATGATTTGTTGACTCTGTAGTTGGTTATAAATTTCAACACATCTCCTCCTTTGGGGTGGGATCATAAGCGTTATAGCAGGACCTATATATAAGTCATGAGGTGCATTGGAGCATTAGATTCGTGGAATTTTTGCTATTAAGGTCAGGGAATGTCGTTATGGTTAAATGATGAGTTATGCGGTGTATGGTGCCAATTCAGCGGAGGCATGCAATCATATTCTGGTACTTCGTGTAGTGTTTAATTCGGTGGTTATATATTGGAAACAGGCCTGCAGAGGATTTCGGGTGTTGGAACTGGGTTCTGAGTTTATTGTATGGATAAAAGAGGATATCTTCGGATCTGATCGAGCTAATGTGCTCAACTGAGTGGTGGTAGCATAGGTAGGTGCACGAGGTGTTAAACAATGACTTCAGATGACTCCAGAGAAATTCTTAGCACGTTCGAGAACGGGCGTATGTTTAAGTGGGAGAGAATGTAACGACCCGACCGGTCGTTTTGATATCTAGCGCGTCGTTTGGCGGTTTAAGGCCATGAGCAGCTTCATTTCAGGTATTATGACTTGTAGGCGTGGTCGAAATTGAATTTTGAGAAGTTCGAAGTCGAATTGGAAAGAAAGTTCTCATTTCGGAAGCCTTAAGTTGGAAGAATTGACTAAGATTGGATTTTTCAGTAAACGACCTCAGAATCAGGAGATGATTTACGAATTGGGTGTATGTTCAGAGCGAGTTTTGGATGACTCGGGAGCGTTTCGGCGCATATTGTGGAAGTTAGTATTTTGGAAGAAACTTCATAAGTCTGGGTTGAAGTGAATTTCAGTGTAATTGATGTCCGTTTGGGATTCCGAGTCTGGGAATTGCTCCGTATGGTGATTCTGGTGATAGGAGCGTGATCGGAAGTGAATTCGGAGGTCCGTAGGTCATTTTGGAGTCATTTGGCTAAAGTTAGAAAATTTGATGGTTTTGAGGAATTGAAGCAGAAGTAGAAATTTTGATAATAGGGTCGGATTCCGATTCCGAAAGTTGGAGCAGGACCATAATGTTGAATGTGACTTGTGTGCAAAATTTGGGGTCAAACAGACGTGATTTGATAGGTTTCGGCATCGAATGTAGAAGTTGGAAATTTCAATGTTCATAAAGATTTAATTGTGTTGCGATCCATTTCTTCGACGTTATTTGATGTGATTCGAGGCCTCGAGAAGGTCCACATTATGTTTTGGAACTGTTTGGTGTGATTGGACGGGGTCCCGGGGGCCCCGGGTGGATTCCGGATAGTTATCAGATCGAATTTGTAAGTTTGAGAAAGGCTAGGCTGCTGGTGTCTAGTGTAACCGCACCTGCGAGGTTTTGGCCGCAGGAGCGGCGTTGGTGTTGCAAAAGCAGAAAAAGGACTGGCTTGGCTGGGGGCGTAGGTGCGAGGTTGTGGCCGCACCTACGAAGGCGCATATGCGGAAAAGGAGGCGCAGGTGTGATCCGTGCCAGGCAAGGGGAGTGCGCAGGTGCGAGGTTTGGGTTGCACATGTGGGGCCGCAGGTGCAGCGGTTCGACCGCAGGTGCGGAGGTCAGGTCTGGGCAGTGTGTTATTTTATAAGCGGGATTTGGCCACTTTATTTCATTTTTCTCTTGGCATGGGCGATTATTGGAGGGTTTGAAGAGTGGGTTTCATAATATATAGCAAGTTATGCTATCCCCACCCACCTTGAGTTAAATACATTGATTATGTATAGATTTTTAACATGGAAATTTGTGGAATTTGGGGTTTTGGAGAAAACCTAGAAAATTTATATTTTTGGATTTTGACCACGAATTTCGGCATGAAATTGAGGGTGAATTATATATTTGAGTTAGTGAAGTTATGGGTAATCTTTATATTTGAAAAATTTTAGAATCCAGGCACGTGGGCCCGAGGGTGATTTTATCGACTTTCCGAGCAGAGTTGGGAATTTATATAAATTGAATTGTTATAAGTATTAGAGTGAATTTTCATTGGTTTTCCCGTTATTTGGATAGTTTTGGGGCGTTTCTCATCTATGTGAGCCGTCGTAAGGGCTTGGAGGCCGGTTATGAATCTTCGGAGCGAGGTAAGTCTCCTTACTAACCGTGTAAGGGGGAATTGTCCCCATAGGTGAAATAATCAATCATGTGCTACTATTTGTGGGGGGCTACGTACGCACGAGGTGACGAGAGTCCGTGAGTAGCTACTATTATGCTTATGTCCAGGTAGTCTAGGACGCAAAAGCATGTTTTATTTTCCGTACTTGTAACTTTGCTGATAAATTTAAAAATGTTTAAACCTTATCGAACATGGCAAATGAATTTCTAGAAAAGATTTAAATACTATCGTCGTGACCATTAAAATAGAATTTATCACTTCCTTGGGTAATTGTTTTCCTAATAAAGTCTGGATTTACTGTTTGAATATGTGTATCTATGAGCACCTGTGTCGCATGTATAATCCGTGAGCGGGGTAACTCTGTTATTTATATGAGTACTGATGCGAGACTAAATTGCATAGTTTAACATGTGATATACCTTACATTTTATGCGCA
>ML426448.1:1481-26556 GCA_005239525.1 Nicotiana knightiana | reverse complement strand
TTATTATTTAATTTCTTAGTCAGGGTGGATGGTATAATCCTAGATTACACTAAACTAAAGTAAACAATCAATCGAATGTGGGAAAGAGCGACAGTGAAGGCAGTCTAACACAAACTTAAGCATGAATCAAATAAGTACAACCTTTAGTAAATCAATGGTGACTAACAGGACAATCTAAGAATGATTAATCATGGTTGAAAAATAATTCGGAATTGTATAATGTGTTAAGTACTACGTCAATTGAAAACAATATGAATCAAACAGAAAAGTCATATATGCAGTCAATGATGGAGCCCAATCCAGGAGGTATGATTAACAGGGAAAACANCAGAATGGGTCTAAACAAATAAAATACAGATTCATGGAGAAAAGACAACAAATTTCAGATCTTCCTATTTCATAAAAAAAAACTCAGTCTTACATACCTTTAAGAGTAAGATAACAACATAAAGTCCTGACCAAATAAAGGTCAGGCAGATGGAAATCAGCAAAAGGAAGAGAAACCCAGCAGCAACAAAACAGCAACCACGAGCAGCAAGAAAATCACAGTAAATAAATCCAGGAAAAGATGAGTTTTGAATACCAAATGATTGAATCAAGGCAACAAACAAAACCAAGTCCTTTAGGAAAGAAAACCACAGCTACAAGACAACCTAAGTTCAGATTGTTTCCCACTCCTACTGCAAATCCTTTTTTGTTTCTGTTTTTCAAGTCTTTTAGTAGTCAAAGTTGTATTTTCCGGTCCAAAAGGTTCAAAGAAGAGTCTAAAAAAAGGATCCCCCCTATTGGTAAAAAGTGTCTGTATATATAGGGAAAATTGGGATGGGATATGCTTAGCATATTCCCTATCCTAAATTNGATCCATTTCGATCAATGGCCAGGATTTAATCGGCTAGACCAAACGGTGTCGTTTGGTCAGGTTTGGGCAGGCCGGGTAAGGGATTGGGTTTGGGCCTGGGTTGTCTAGGTGCATAGAACAATAGGGGTTGGTCCTGGGTCTTTCATCACCCAGGTTCGATTTTGTTTTTTCTTAATTAATTAACTTAATTATTCTAATTAAATTAAACTCTAACTTAATTGAAATAGCAATTAATTTCAAAATCTTATTTTCATATATTTACATATTAATTAAGAATAAAAGAACTAATTATATATTCTTAATTAAATCTATGATTTATCGAATCAAATGGTTAATTTTTATAGTAATCAGTTATTAAAAACTACATCACGTTAAATACTCGTCATTTGTCTATCATTTAATTAATTATAACTAATAACTTCATAATGCAAAATTTCAATGATTTTGAAAGATGAATTATGGATATGAAGCAATGCAAATAATTCACAATTAATTACTGAAAAATCAATCAATATTCATAAAATTAATTGATTTATTGGGATTTTTATAGGACGATACGGCGAGTAAAAATCACATGCTCACAGGTGCAAAAACCCACTAAAAGGACTGGGGCCGCATCTGCGGCTCCGCACCTGCGGAACCCCAACCGCACCTGCGAGTCCGCACATGCGGTTCCCCGCCCGCAGGTGTGAGACACCAGAACCAGCAATGGTTCAGCTGTTTTTCAAGTTCCAAAGATCACCCGTTGAGCATCTGAAACATCCCCGAGGCCTCCGGGACCTCAACCAAACTTACTAACCAGTCCTAATACCTTATCCAAACTTAGACGAGCCTCCAAAACGCATCAGATAACACCAAAATCACCAACTATACACGGATTCAAGCCTAAGAACTTATGAAATTTCCAAAATCTACAACCGATGTCGAAACACATCAAAACTAGTCCGAATGACCACAAATTTTACACACAGGTCACAAATGATATAACGGACCTAAAGCTACTCTCGGAATTCCATTCCGATCCCGATATCAAAATTCCACCTATCGGCCGAAATCGCCGAAATTCTAACTTTCGCCAATTCAAGCCTAAATCTACTACAGACCTCGAAAACACATTTCAGACACACTCCTATCTCTGAAATCATCCAACGGAGCTAACAGAGTCGACGGAATCCCATTCCGAACCCGTCTTCCCACAGTTCCAACTACGGTCCGATTTTTANAGAAAACCTAAAAAATCTAAACAATTAGTCCAAACAGAAGACATAGATTGGTAGAAGAGATTTAATACTAGCCTAGGCGATTTATCTTACTAGGCGAGTGATTAAAAGAAACAAAAGGGGGAAGGGTACCAGTCAGATAAAACCATTTTGCCGGAGTTTGGCCGGACTTCGGTGGGTTTGAAAATGGGTCAAACCCACATGAATCAATTGCTCTTGTCAAGAGAAACTGACTCATGCGGGTCTGAGCCGTTGAAGGCCCTTGAATCAGTGCGCATGGGAGACTTAGAGTTCTGGAATCTCAAATCCGAGATTGGGGTTTTTGGGATGGTTCTTTGACAAAACCAAGAACAGGAGGTGGTTTAGGAGGTGATGGAGGTTGTAGGGTAGAGATTTGGGGTTGATCGGAGTTGTTATGGTGGTCGGACGGCGGTGGGGTTTCAGGGGCGGCTAGGGTTTTTAGAGAGAGGAGAGAGAGAGAGACAGACGGAGAGGGGGTTAGGATTTGGTGAAATGAAGGGGGTGGGGTTTGGTTAGGACACTTATATAGTTTAGAGGGGGTGAGTTCCTGGCCGTTCGATCCATTTCGATCAATGGCCAGGATTTAATCGGCTAGACCAAACGGTGTCGTTTGGTCAGGTTTGGGCAGGCCGGGTAAGGGATTGGGTTTGGGCCTGGGTTGTCTAGGTGCATAGAACAATAGGGGTTGGTCCTGGGTCTTTCATCACCCAGGTTCGATTTTGTTTTTTCTTAATTAATTAACTTAATTATTCTAATTAAATTAAACTCTAACTTAATTGAAATAGCAATTAATTTCAAAATCTTATTTTCATATATTTACATATTAATTAAGAATAAAAGAACTAATTATATATTCTTAATTAAATCTATGATTTATCGAATCAAATGGTTAATTTTTATAGTAATCAGTTATTAAAAACTACATCACGTTAAATACTCGTCATTTGTCTATCATTTAATTAATTATAACTAATAACTTCATAATGCAAAATTTCAATGATTTTGAAAGATGAATTATGGATATGAAGCAATGCAAATAATTCACAATTAATTACTGAAAAATCAATCAATATTCATAAAATTAATTGATTTATTGGGATTTTTATAGGACGATACGGCGAGTAAAAATCACATGCTCACAGGTGCAAAAACCCACTAAAAGGACTGGGGCCGCATCTGCGGCTCCGCACCTGCGGAACCCCAACCGCACCTGCGAGTCCGCACATGCGGTTCCCCGCCCGCAGGTGTGAGACACCAGAACCAGCAATGGTTCAGCTGTTTTTCAAGTTCCAAAGATCACCCGTTGAGCATCTGAAACATCCCCGAGGCCTCCGGGACCTCAACCAAACTTACTAACCAGTCCTAATACCTTATCCAAACTTAGACGAGCCTCCAAAACGCATCAGATAACACCAAAATCACCAACTATACACGGATTCAAGCCTAAGAACTTATGAAATTTCCAAAATCTACAACCGATGTCGAAACACATCAAAACTAGTCCGAATGACCACAAATTTTACACACAGGTCACAAATGATATAACGGACCTAAAGCTACTCTCGGAATTCCATTCCGATCCCGATATCAAAATTCCACCTATCGGCCGAAATCGCCGAAATTCTAACTTTCGCCAATTCAAGCCTAAATCTACTACAGACCTCGAAAACACATTTCAGACACACTCCTATCTCTGAAATCATCCAACGGAGCTAACAGAGTCGACGGAATCCCATTCCGAACCCGTCTTCCCACAGTTCCAACTACGGTCCGATTTTTAAAGCTTAAGCTCACATATAAGGACTATGTGTCCAAAAACTCTCCGAATTTCACCACTCAACGTTCCGACAAGTCCCAAAAGTAGAAATAGGCATGGGGAAAGCAGTTATTAGGGGATCGGGGTGCTAACTCTCAAAAATGACCTACCGGGTCGTTACAATATGGCTCTGAAGCCTTGATTCCAGTAAAAGTCGGGTACAATGGAAGAATCAAATCAAAAGGCTATGAATACTAGCCTCGAATTGTTAGATGAAAAATGAGAATTCACCCTCGTCTGAATGGCCGCGCAAAAACAATGCATCAAAAGGTATTATAATCGAAGGACCAACCTTTGCCATTTCAAAATCGGGGACTTAGTCCTAAGGAAAGTCACCATCAACACTCAAGACCCTAATGAAGGAAAACTCGGCCTAAATTAGGAAGGGCCTTACCAAGTCCTTGATATCATCGAAAAAGGATCTTACAAGCTAAGAATGATAAACGGCAAACAGCTACCAAATAATTGAAACGCCTCACTCCTCAAGAGATATTATTGTTAAGGTATGACCTTATCCTTTTTCATTTACATTTTATACTAACTTATTTTCAGGTGTCAGTGCAAAGGTATCGAAGTTATCATCAAGCAGAAATATATTAGGACCCTAAAGCACGTGTTGCACTCTTTTTCCCTTCGATTGGTTTTTATCCGAAATGGATTTTTCTGCAAGGTTTTTAACGAGGCAACCATTGTTCGTGTTGACTTAGAGTATCCGAGGTTTACTTACAATCAACCTCGAATACTGGGGGGCATCACCCTAGGATGTTATATTTTCAAGAAAAATACTTCATGTCAAAGGGGCCTCGGTAGGAAAACTTTGTAATAGGCCAAACGGTCGAATGAACCGTGTCCGTAAGATTAGTCGAGCCCCAATGACAAAACATGTACGCATGTATGAACTATTCAAAGAAGTACTTTTCCTTATCAGATATATTTTGCATCAATGAAAATTTTCTACTTTACGAGTTCTGTACTTATGATTTTTTTATGAAAAATGGCTTAAGGGTCAAAGTGCAACTACACCTTGAACGATCATCCCCATACTCAGGGATTGCTGTCGAATATCAACATGTTCGAATTATCAAAACTCGAAACCATAAGACCTCAAAGAGGCAACCCTCGATCTATAGGCCAAGGCCATCATTCTCGGGGACTAACACTTCGCCCAAGAGAAATACCTAAAGGCTACAACCAAATTAACGCGGCTTTGAGACGTCCAAATCCCGCAATAAAAACAGGCATTCGAATTCTTTGAAAATCGGTTTAAAAAGGCTACCATCGATAAAATAATCAAAGTGATTCGATAATATCTGCCCTCGAAAAACCTTAAGAGGTATCGAATTGTTCAAATACAAACTTGTGCTAAGGCACAAAAAGCAAAGGGGTCTCGATCAATATTAAACCCTCAAAAAATCCAATGGGTAGAAAATTCATGCTAAGGCATAACAAAGTTTTATATAAAGTCTTTAAGACGAAAAAAGAGAAAGAAAAGCCATTCTTTTAAGGCCATATTGGCTCGATTCAAATATCCTAAGGGCCACACATTTTAGAATTCGAGAATACATTTTCACTCAATTCGGACCTAAGGGCCATTACATCTTAAAATTCGAGAATATGTTGTCAATTAAATCGAACCTAAGGGTTTCATTACTTCGAGCTCGAGTAAAAACTCACTCGACTACAGTTCAGGAATCCGTTATCGCTCAATAAAAACATAAGGGTTCTATTGCTTCGAGTTCGAGTTTGAGTTTTACTCAAACTCGACTATAAGAGCAGTGTCACTATGACTTCGGTCAAGTTTCCCAAAATCGAAGTCTCGGACCTATTATTCAAGGCACTAAGCAAGTTTGAAGACACAATTTGAGAAGGAATTAAAAAGGGAAATATCTTTATATTTATACTTGAACAAAAGTATGTACAAAAGACCAACAAAGGTCCTATACAAATGAAAATAAAAAAGTACAAGTCCTAACTATGCTCGGGGACGACTTCTTCCTCGAGGAAAGCTTCCTCCTTGGGCCCCTCACCTTTATCGAACCCGCTCTAGCTGCCTTCATCTTCGTCTTCATCATCATCGGAGGAAATAGCTTGGCATCGGCTTCGAGCATCTTAGCTTGAGCTATCTCCTCGAAAAGGTCAAAGCCTCGAGCGTGAATTTCCTCGAGGGTATCCCTCCGAGATTGGCACTTAGCCATCTCAGTAGTCCATTGCACGCTATCGGTGGCCTCCCTCAACTGAGTTTGAGCAGCCTAGGTGTCAGCCAAGTATATGGATATTGACTTGTCAACCTGGACCTTCGCCTTTTCGACCTCAGTTTGGGCCTCAGCCTCGAGCTATTCGATCCTCTTGGATTGAGCCGAGCTTTCTCCCTATCATCTTGAAGTTGAGTTTCAGTCGATGACAGTTGATCCGAGGCAGCCTCTTTCTCCGCAGCAAGGTGGTCCATGCCTTCTTTCCACCTATGGCAGTCATCTTTGACTTGATCGACCTCCCCTCAGAATAGCTCGTTCTTTTCAATCTTCTGCTGCAACTGAGACACCGAAACTTTAGCCTCCACCCATGGATCTAGCCTTTATTTTTTAAAAGAACAGTTACCTGCTCGTTCAGTTCGGTATCCTCCTTATGACCCTTGGTCAAGTCATCTCGGAGGTCCCTGAGCTCTTCATCCTTCTGCATACAGAGGAGCTTGAGAGCATTTCTCTCCTCTGAAATCTTCTAGAGCTTGGCCTCCCATTGGTTTAGGTCGGCTCGAGACTTGGAAAAAACCTATATGAGAAGAAAAATATAAGTTAGATTTAAGGAAGGAAAAGGAAAAGAGAATCCCAACAACGGAAATTAACACTTACTCGAGATAGAAGGCGTTGGGCCTCTTCAAAGAGGGTAGACGCATCGTTAAAGTCAGAGGCATCATCGACACCAGTAAAATAATCCCGAAAGGGATCCTCTTCACTGGGGATTGCTCCTATCTCGAGGGTCCTCATGGCCTGAGCATCTTTTATTGTCTCTTCAAAGGTCGGTAGAGAAGGCGAGTGACCTGTTGTCACTGTACAAAGTGAGTCGCTCGGGGCACTCTGTTCGGCTCTCGTGGTCTCAGAACCGGCCCCTTCCGGTATGTTTAATGCTGGTCGGGGGACAATCTCGTCCTCAGGCGATTCGGGGACTTCACCCGAATTTTTCTTTGAAGCCTCCTCATCATGAGGCTGGATATCAACAACCGCCTCGAATTTTGAAGGCTTGGAGACCTCGGAGGTCTTCCTTGGTCGAATCACCAATGCCGAGTCATCACCCTCTTCTTCTTCTTCTTCTTCTCTCATCCTTTATACCCAGTCTATGGTGAGAGGAATTATTTTCCTCCTGGTCCTTAGAGCTGGGGCCTTTTTAGGTTTGGGGTCCTCAGATGATGGGACCCCCTTTCTCTTATTATCTTTTCCCAGTTTCGGAACCAGGGAATTATTCTCTTCCTCACTGCTCGGAGGCCTCAAAGTCACGTCCTTGTTTAAGCCTGCACAAAAAGAAACTTAGTGAGAAAAATAAGTATGGTTAGCACCTCGAAAATAAGGAAGAAAAACTCACCGTGATTCTTTGCCTCCCATTTGCCCTTTGCCAAGTCACGCCAACAACGCTCGGTATGAAGGGAAGTCGAGGCCAACTTTCAAACCTAGTCCTCGAGGTCAGGAACCGCTCGGGGCATCTAGACAACCGCTGCATGACAAATAAAGATGTTAAATAAAGCTAAAAAATAGGAAGATGGAAACTGATGAGTAAAGTGTTACTTACGCTCGGGGTTCCACTTCTCGGGGAATGATATTTCTTTCTTTGGGATGAAGTCACAGGTCCTTACCCGAACATACCTACTCATCCACCCCCGGTCCTTGTCCTCGTCGATACTCGAGAACAACACCTTGGTCGCCCGATGTTGCAGTTCGATCAACCCTCGAAAGATCGGGGGACGGTATAACCTGATGAGGTGGTTGAGAGTGAACGGCAGCCCCTCGACCTTGCTGGAAAAGAATCGGAGCATGATCACGATGCCCCAGAAAGAGAGGTGAACTTGGCCGAGGGTCACCTGATACCTCTTACATAAATCTATGATAACTGGGTCGAGGGGACCCAACGTGAAAGGGTAAGTGTAAACACTTAGAAACCCCTCCACATGGGTGGTAATACTTTCTTCAAGAGCAGGGATCTGTACAACAAATTTGTCCCCCCAGTTGCAATCCCTTTTACCCCATCGAGGTATCCACCGTTATCGAGCAGATGTGTCTCGATACGTGCTCATATCGGCCAAGAACTGATGGAGGGTTCTCAACTTTAAAGTCGGACTTTAGAACGCACGGGTCGGGAACATACTCACTAGGCTGCGGTTCTACCGATGTTTTATCACCGGCCGGCCATGAAGAAGAAGAGGAAGCTTTCTCCCTTTTGTGGAACGATTTTTGATGTTTTCGCCATTATGCAAGTAGAAGAAAGAGGAAAATATTAAGTTTTGGTGGTTTGAAACTAGCGGAGATGATCTAAGGAGTGATGAAGAAGAAGAAATTGAGAGCGTTAAAGACTTAGGGTAAATTGATGAAGATGAAAGTAAAAGTTTGATTCAACAAAGGAATCCATATTTATAGAATTACGGTGACGGTTCGACGGCGCTAGTGATTGACTGCCCATTGACGCGCATTAATGGCTTGGGGAACTATACCGACGGGACGTTTCGATCACCTCCATCGCTTGCGTCACAAGGATGGCATCACTATTTATCGAGGTCATAAGAAATTGAGGCTCAAGTCATTTCTTATCATCTTATTCTAAGAAACGAGGGGACTATCTGTATGCGGTAGAAATAGGAGCTACCCAATTTTACTATTTGGTCGAGATAGGAATGTTACGTCGAAGAGTTAGGACGTCGAGTCCGAAATCGAGACCTCATTTCAGATTGAGGTCAATGTCAATCGAGGCCAGAAAGAGACAGATTATGAGTAATATCGGCATAGCTTTATAACGGAAAGTGCGAGATTTCCGCGATTGGTCGAGGATTGTGGCGTGAATCTCGGAACGGATAAAATCTATAGCGGTTAATCAGCTGTTGATACGATTTCCTACTGTAATTAGAAGTATACCTTAATTAGGACTCCTCTACTATAAAAAAGAATTTCATTCATTTGTAAGGATCATTGCTCACTGACAAAAATATATGCAACCATTCTTTTCTTGCTTATCGCTCTATGTACTGTTCGTCAGAATTGTTTTATCCTTTATTGTTCTTACTATATCACCTCGAGGTTACCTCAATTCAAGGCCGAGGCTTTGCTTACACACTGGTTTGATTTATTTTATTGTCTCATTTATCCATTTAATTTTTCATTTATCAATTGGTATTGAACGAAATCACATATCGTTAAAACCACAATATAAGTTGTTATCCAAATATTAAGGTAAACAACACCGTTTATGAAATATCCTGTGTACGCCTATGATGGTATCCCTAAAATGTTTTATTCTGCTTTGTTATCTTTCTGCACTGAATGCAAGTTGCTCATGCGTGATACTTGGTTTTTTTTATATTAACTAATAACTAAAAGAAATAAACTAAAGCTACTGAGACAATATCGAAATGTATTCGACGTATATGTAAAAAGGATGTCATTTACCAAACAACGGGGCATTAAATGCTTTAAACAGATGACTTTGGTGTATAATATTTTTTATTTTCTTATTCATCATCCTAGTCTTGGTGGGTGTTATTTATTTTCTCCACTGGCTTCTCCCCTCTCTTGGGTGGGACTATCGATTTTAAAAGGTTATCGATCCTTCGAGGATCTTAAATGTAATAGCCTTTGAGGATTCAAATAGTCAGCTGGATTAATATTTTATTTTTTTTAGTTGATATATATAAATTATATATTAATTATATACGATATTACATATATTTTATATATATGCTAAATATTTTGGATCTAAACTCTTAGGTGGGCGACTATTTAAGTTAATTCTTTGAAGTAATAATAATAATAATAATAATAATAATAATAATAATAATAATAATAATAATAATAACTTCCTTAAAGATAAAAACAAAAAGCAGAACAGTAAGGTCTTAATCTTACTACATAAGCCAAATATTTAATCTCTAGTGGTAAACCCTATTTCCATCTGGATTTGGTGAGAATATTGTTCCAAATCTTTATCCATTTCGAGGTAAGATCGACTAGCGGGTCCCCTTCGTTGCAAGTAATATGATTACAACATAAAATATGAGTTTGGAAATCAAGTTTAAGCTTAATTAAGGATCCTTGTGGTTTGTAATTAAAGGAGGATAATCTTCTTGTATACATAATAAAAGTCTTTGTTAATTGTTACTTTTAAAAAGATAAAATGGTGGTTAACAGTAAGCTTGAAAGGTGTATAACTAATTAATTAAAAAGAGTTTTTTTTTTTATATCGTCTATCTAGAACTTTAATTTTATGTGGCAAGAGCTGTCTTCCCTTTTCTTGATTCAGTTCTACCTTTGCTAATTAAATTAGTTATTAAACTAATCTTGGTTAATCGTTTTCTTTCCTTTTTCTTTTAATTTTGGTTTGCTCACAGAAGTACCAACATGCACTTAAACCCGAACTAGTTTTGGGCTGGACGAAGACGAACACTAGTAAATAACGTTCATCTGATTATATGTGTCCTACCTAATTATTTCAAAGTCTTTTAATTCATATGCGTACCAATTCTTCCATGGAAGTCGTCTATATAAGGACAATATCACCTATTTCTATGGTTAGCATTAAGATCTATATAATATTAAAAGTACAAAGTTTCTCAGCAAAATATTATTACTTTTTAACCTTTTAGAATAGAGTTTACATCGGACAAAATATCAATTTAAGAATTTCCTAATATTTGTATAGGCCGGGTCTTTTTATTTGCATGCAATGTCGGTTGTTCGCGTTAAGTTAGAAGTAGAAGTAGAAGGCTTCGTTTACTTTTTTTACTTTATAGAAAAAGTAAAAAGTAATTAAAATCAATTAAAATTTTGCTCATATCCTTATTTGAAACATAAAAGAACTCGTATATCGCTTAATCTAAAAAAGAGTATAATTAAATAACTACAAACAAATGCAAAAGTGTGTCGAGATAAATTGGACGCGGCTCAAAATGAGATTTCTGCAAATTTATGGTATAAAATATTGGGTCGTATATGAGCAAGAAAAAACTGCAAATTCTTGAGATCATTCATCTCTTTTACCAAAAGTACAATGGTAAAACTTTGTGGTTATTGTTTATTTGGCAAGCAACTAACGTAGAGTCTCAAAAACTAATTAAATATACTCGACCTTGACCTATTCTAATGTAATGTTTGTTATTAGTCACCATATTAGATTTCCGTACAAAATGAAATTGGGTGACTTGCACAGTGTGCTCCCCATGACGTTATTAATACATAAATGGAATATCTCGTCGCTCTAACGATACAACAGATTGTGCAAATGATAAAGAGAATACACTTTCTTGATTGTAAGAAAATTGAGAAGAACCTCCTATCACTTGAATATTAATGTCTTCTTAAATATAATGACTACAATTTTAATTTAGATACTTAGCAGTTAGCACAATTTAAAAGAAAAATAATACGTCCAATATATATTTCTACTCGTATAAACCTTGAGTCGATATATGTTTGCATAGTCTATGTAATTGGAATACCACTTTCTCTTGTGGGAGAGCAAAAAAACAGAGTGCTAAATACCACTTAGAGATAAAGAAAATTATGTTGGGAGCTAAGAGAGATTGGAAAGGTTTATATAAAAACTTGTATAACGTCTTTTGCTCTCTCTTATTAGAAGAAGGAAGCGGCACGACCTCATTTAGCTCGAAGAAGTTGCTCTTTCAACTAATCCATAATTTTCCTTTCCTTCTCCTCGCTAATGTAAAAATATTGAATTTCTTTTTTTTACACCAGCGTATAGCAGGTAAAGAAACAATCTTTCCAAACACAACTTGAAAGTATCATTTGCTTTTAAACTAATTGAACTCATGAACACCATAAGAACATCATAACCTCTTGATAAACAAGAGATGAGAAACCACTAACCACCCCCTTCATTCACTCAGAGTACTACTTTCATATAGCTATATAATTTCAAAAGTTTATTTATACTTATTAAACTTCACCCATTGACACAAAAGAGTTTACCTCACGCTCATTTATAATTTTGGATTCGCCTTTGCCTCATGAACTAAAAACTATACGGCAACTGGCTAATACGAAAATATAAATACAACTTACAAATTATACAGATCAAGAATAACAAAGAGAGCATCGAACCAGTCCATTCTCATTACAAAGTTGACACCTTCTAACTTGTCCTTCATCTTCATCAAAAAATTTCCTGCTGCCATCACAATTTGAGCAAGGCAAAAACCTTACATCCCCACAACCTTCACAAATATATCCAATTGGCCTTAAAGGAATACCTCTTAATAACTTTGGCAATTCACCAATTTCATTCAATTGCTTAATCACTTCAGCTCCTCCAATATATTTCCCTTTTATAAAAACTTGTGGCAATGTCACATTATTCTTCTCACCCATAACACTTTGTAATTCCTTCCTATACGAGCTGTGCATAGAAACATCTCTTTCATCAGCTTTAACACGATAACTTCCTATGATCATTTTCACCGTATAACAATCCTCAAATGTTCTTCGTACTCCTCGTATACTCGTGAAATAAACTACCACACGATCTTCTGTCCCAGGCAATGTACAAGAATTGTAATTAAATGATTTTAAATGCTTGGTTTGAGGTTTTGGAATTGAGGGTCGATGGTTGTCCTTACGAGTAGAATCGAAAATTGAACATAATTTTTTCACTTTTCCTTTGAATGAAGTTCCCACCATTGAGCCTAATGGTGAGCAATGTAGCTTTTTAATGGAGCCATTACGTTCAATAGAAGGAGGAGAAGGGTAAAGATATAAGGTTTTTTCAGGGAATTCAATTGGATTTCTGGGGCTGTGTATAGTCTTTGATCTATTGAATTTTGATGATGTTTTTGCCTTGTTGATTTCTTGGTATTCAAATTCATTGTTCCTTTGATGATGATGATGATCCATTACAAAATTTGAGAATTCTTTATGTTTTTTTTCACGTAACAAATTCAGGGGTTACCTCTTAACCTAACAATCTACCAATGATCCAAAGATCAATGTAAGTTATGGATAATTGATAGAAAGGAGAAGCAATAGATTCTGGGAATGAAATAAATATATGATGGAAAAATTAAAAATTGTGAAGATCAAAATAAAATTTGGATGATGAATATAGAGATAGAGGGAGAAAAAGGGTAATGGAGTTTTGGATAAAAATGTTGAAGATGAGGGACGGCGAAGGAGGGGTGGCGTAGGGTGGTGAGATAGGTTTATGCCGAAGTTATATTATCTAAACTAAAATGTTTGTTACAAAAATGGTGCAAAATAGCTTTTATCAGCGTTAGAGGAATTTTTCTTTTTCTGAATGATTTAATTTATTGGTACAAAAATGATGTTTTTGTACGTTGAGCATATTGAGTTGTGCAGGACGGATAAAGAGTGTTTGATTTGAGACACTTTTATCTTTCTAGAAGTTTTCTGTCTTCCTTACTTTGGATTTAATTTGTATATAATTAAAATTTTCTGACTTTTCTTGTCCCTTCGTGGACATCCAATAAAACACTAATAATAAAAAAATGATGGTCACATAATGGTTACGGTTGGACAAAACCGAAAAACTTGTTATATCCGGTACATATCTAAAATAAAATAAATCCACACGTGTCTCGTTTGTTTTACAGAAACTGTTATCACTCAACCGTGGCAATCTAACAAAATTTCGGATATTAGAATGAAACAGTTATTGTCTAAGATCCGAATCCCAAAATTCTCTTCTACCTTCCACTTTGCCCACAATAGACATGGAGGAGGAGAATAACGAGGGATATGGTGGAATGGATGGAATACCTTCACTCTTAATCGAATTCGTGGATTCGAGCCAAGTGAATGAGAAAAATTTCTAATAGGAAGCATTTTTTTATGCAGCGCAAATTTAGATTAATCGGGTGGGTTCCACTAATTCGTGATACCATATGGTTAAACGAAAAAAAAAAGACATGAAGGAGGGGAGAAGGATGAAGAGAAAACTCTATCCATAAAAGCAACCCCTAGTTCTATTTCTGATTCAACAAACCCAGGCAATAACATTAAGTAGGGGCTGCAGCTTAATTAACAACAGGCAATGAGGAACGAAAACGTTCTCGACTGACCAAGTTAGAACCTGGACTTGTTATTTTCTCCGTACAAAGTCATGCAAATCAACTGAAGATTATGAATTTCCTCAAACCGACGGTTTACTCTTGAATAAAACATCAAATACGGAGCAGTGTGTTAAGCATCCAACATCCAACTATACTCAGTACACTGGCGAATGAACGAAATTTACTCTTCATTGGCAGTTGAGTAACCTTATGAGTTGCCTAGAGTTGGAAGATTCATAGATAAGTATAACTGAAGAAGAAGAAAAGTACACTGACATCTCGCAAGTTGGATTGGGAAGTATAGTAATACAGGAAAAGAAGGTGAAGATTCAACAACAACAAGAAACTTAAAATCTCCATTAATTAGGGGAAGCATGATAAACTTGTATGCCTTTCTCAATGTGACAGGTCTTTCGACGATGTAAGTCAACAAAGTGTGAAGAAAGTTAACAAATATAAAGTAAAGCTAAGGCACAAGCAAAATTACATCTCCAGGTACGAGAGCAAGTATCAGTATAATATCACCAATCCATGTGGAATGAAGTTCAAATTACAATTCAAATGAAACTGAAATAATCAAATCCTGCCTACAGTTGATCCCAGCCATATCTATTGATTACAACAACTATAGCATTTTTTCTCAACACGATACTAAAATTCAATTCAACAAGACAACATTTAGAGCATTTGATGCAAAAGCTAATGTTCACTTTTACTTACCACTTATTCAGATAGATGTCATAAAGAATCTTGAGGTCAGAGAACAGAGAATCAACTCTCCAGCCTCCATGTTTGAGATTCAGGCATTGCTTTGGAAACTTCAGAAAAGAGGCAGTTACTGGGTTATAAAGCAGATAGGACGTCTTACACCACCAGGATTTTTATAAAATCTCGAATATATCTCATTTGGACACGTCAAAGAGGCGTATAAGTGTTGAGAAGATATGAGACTGACTGTAATTAGCTAGCTTAGTTAGTATTAACTGTAGTTAGTTAACTAATGGTAGTTAGTTAGTTAATGACAGTTGTATACAACTAATTTAATTAATGTACTGTATATAACTAACTGATAATTAGTTAACACTGTATTAGCATTCGTTCTATGAGAGAAATGTTCTTCTCCATTGATTCTCCTCTGTTACCTTCTTCTTCTCTCTTCTCCATTGAAGCTTAATCACTAGAAGTTATCATGGTATCAGAGCTAGCGGATTGATCCGAGCTCTTTACGTCCAACTTTTTTTTGCCTAATTGCTTTTGAGTCGCCATTGTTGGTGAAAATCATCTTTGAGCAGCTAGGGTTTTGCAATTCAGAATTGTCTCTAAGTTTTCAAGCTCATTTCAATGGCAATTGAAACTACAGACAACGCTACTGACGTTCCACACGCTAGAGGAGTCATCGGCATGATTCCAGTTGTAGATCAGCATCATCCTCTATTTCTCCAGCCTTGGATACTCCAAGTAGCTCGTTAATTTCGATTAAACTCACAGGACCTCAGAACTATGATTTATGGAGTAGTTCTATGCGAATTAGCCTACTAGGAAAGAGCAAATTAGGTTTTGTTGATGGTAGGTATTCTAAGGATAAATTTGATCCATCCTTGCATGAACTGTGGGAGAAGTGTAATGCTTAGTGCTTTCATGGATAAGGAATTCAGTTAGCAATGAATTACTAAGTGGTATTGTGTATGCTACAAGTGCTCAGAAGGTCTGGTCTGATCTTAGGGACACCTTTGATAAAGTTAATGGATCGCGAATCCTATATCTTCATAGACAAATAGCCACTTTAACCCAGGGTATTTCCTCAGTTTCAGTGTATTTCTCAAAACTAAAGGAATTGTGGGCAGAGTTTTATGCCCTAATGCCCTGCCCTGGTTGTGGTTTTGAATCTCAAAGACTTTTGCAGTTTCTAATGGGTCTGAATGAGTCATATGCTCAGTCTAGCAATCATATTATGATGATGTCCTCAACTCCTTCAATTAATAAGGCCTATGCTATGATTTTGTTTGAAGAAAGTAGGAGATCATTGACTCCTCCTACACATATTCTTGAGATAAATGAAGGAATAGCCTTGTTTAGTAACAATGAAGGCTAGAGGGGTACTAGTTCACATGGTTCTGGTAATGCTTCCATGTATAACAACAAGAGAGGATCATCTAGTTCAGGATCAGTTTATAGAAACAAGAAGAATACCATTTACTGTGACTATTTTCATTTCAAAGGGCATACCAGAGATACATGCTACAAATTGGTGGGATATCCAGTAGATTTCAAAGCTAAGAAGAAGATTCCCTCTGTCAATTATGCTAAGGACAACTATTCTAATAGTGATGTAAACTCTGCTTCTATGGGTGAAATTACTGGTTTAATGGCTAACATGGCTAGAAATGCATCACCTAGCCAAATTCACAATCAAAATGTTCAAGCAGGACTAACAGGACTGGCAGGAATTCCACAGTTTACTCAGGAGCAGTACACTCAAATTCTGCAGATGCTTGGCAAAGGTAGTGAGAATGGTAGTTCATCTGGGAATGCAGGTATAGCAAATGCAGCTATGACTACTAGTGAAGATCTAATTAAGTGGATAGTGGATTCCGGAGCATCAAATACATGGTTAATGACAAAAAAATCTTAACTGAGAATAGTGAGTGTGATAAGTCTAAAGAGTGCATAGGCTCTACTTATCTTTTTCCTGGTAAAAAATTAACTAATGTGCTGCATATACCTGGATTCAAATACAATCTCCTATTTGTATCAAAGTGTGTAGCCATGTTTTTTCCTGATTTCTTCATTTTTCAGGATCTCTTCAGTGGCAAAGTGAAGGGGATTGGTAGAGAAGACAGTGGTCTCTATGTGTTCAACCACAGTAGCAAACTTCAGGTTGATTCTGCTGTAATACCTATGTCTCAGTGTAAAGGTGTCTCAAACTATGTTGCTGTAAATACAATAACTGGTAGTAGACTAAGTGTAGATCTTTGGCATAAAAGACTAGGGCATGTGCCACTTACTACTTTGAGGAAAATGAAAATTTTTCAATCTGTAAAGCTTGATTCATCTGAAGGTCACTATACTGTGTATCCACTAGCTAAACAATCAAGACTGTCATTTCCTTCAAGTAATACTGTCTCTACTACTTGCTTTCACACTATTCATGGTGATGTATGAGGACCTTACAGAGTTCCTACTCATGATGGTAGAAGGTATTTTCTAACCTTAGTTGATGATCATTCTAGGTATACTTGGACCTTTTTACTTCCTTCAAAGGGTAAAGTAGTTAGAATGTTTATTCTTTTTCTGTGGAAGTGTTTAGGTCTGACAATGGTTGTGAATTCTTTAATTCAAAAATGACAGTATTACTGCAGTCTTTTGGAATCATTCATCAAAGTTCTTGTGTCTACACTCCTCAGCAAAATGGAGTTGCTGAAAGGAAACACAGATATATTTTGGACATTGCAAGAGCCTTGAGGTTGCAAGCTTCAGTTCCTCTAAGGTTCTGGGGAGAATGTGTTATGGCTGCTGTTTATGTGATCAACAGACTACCTACACCTACTCTTTAAGGCAAGTGTCCCTATGAAGTGTTGCATGGTCAGTTTCCCTCACTACAACATTTGAGAGTGTTTGGTTGTTTGGGATATGTCAGTGATCTCAAAGGAGGGGACAAATTCTCACCAAGAGCTGTTCCAACCATATTTCTTGGTTACTCTTTGACCCAGAAAGGGTACAAGATGTATGTTATTCACTCAAAGAGTTTTCAAGTCACTAGAGAGGTAGTGTTCAAAGAAGATGTCTTTCCTTTCAAACATCTTCCCACTACTATCTTATCTCTATTTCCAGTCCTGGACTTCAGCACTATATCTTCTTCTACTTCTCCTTCTATATCATCTACTTCAACTAGTGCTGAATCTGCTGAGCCAGTTTTAGACACTGGCATATCAGACACAGTTGATCAACCTCCAATGCTGCACACATCAGACTCAGTAGAATCTGTTGAGACAGTTGATGATTCTAAAGTTCTATGCCCTCTACCGTTCCTGAGTCCTGTAGAAGATCCACTAGAACTAGTAGACCTCCTGTCTGGCTTAAAGACTATGTCACTCAGCAGCAAGGTAATGTTACTTGCTGGTATCCTATGTCAAACTACTTATCCTATGATCATGTATCCCAGTCCTTTGGTGTTGCTCTTACAGCTTTTTCATCTGTTGTTGAGCCTCATTCTTATGTTGAGGCAATAAAACATCCACATTGGATTGATGCTATGCAATCAGAGATTGCAGCCTTAGAAGATAATCACACATGGATCATTGTTGATCTTCCTTCTGGGAAAGTGCCTATAGGTTTTCGATGGGTGTATAAGGTGAAGTACACTGCTTCAGGAGCTGTGGAAAGGTATAAGGCTAGGCTAATGGCTAAGGGGTACAGTCAACAGGAGGGGCTTGACTACACATAAACTTTCTCTCCTGTGGCCAAGATGGTCACAGTGAGATCTGTCATTGCACTTGCAGCAGCCAAGCACTGGCCCATCTTTCAAATAGATGTCCATAATGCCTTTCTACAAGGAGATCTTCTAGAAAAGGTGTACATGGAGATTCCTCAGGGTTTGCAAGCCAAGGAGGGACTTCTAAGGTTTGCAAACTTCACAAGTCTTTGTATGGCCTGAAGCGATCCCCTAGGAAATGGAACAAGAAACTAACTGATGCATTAATGGATCTTGGCCTCACTCAAAGCCGCTATGACTATTCTCTCTTCACCAAAAGGGAGCAGGCTGCACTGACAGTAGTCTTGGTGTATGTAGATGATCTACTGGTGACAGGTACCTGCTCTGATCTGATTATCAAAACAAGGAATGACCTTAAGCTCAGGTTCAAAATAAAGGATTTGGGAGAGCTGAAATTCTTTCTTGGAATAGAGTTTGCTAGGTCCAGAAAAGTCATAGTAATGAGCCAAAGGAAGTATGCTTTGGAACTTATATCTGAAATGGGACTCGGAGGATCCAAACCAGCTGGTACTCCACTGGAGTCCAATGTGAAACTAACCTCTGTGGAGTATGATTCTTTTATCAAAGGTGACTCAGTTTCAGATACAACAAGAGAGGACAGTCTACTAGCAGATCCATGTCAGTATCAAAGACTCATAGGAAGGTTGATGTACCTTACTATGACTAGAGTTGATATTGCCTATGCTATGCAAGTGCTCAGCCAATTTATGCACAAGCCAAAACAGTCACACCTTGAAGCTGCTCACAGAGTTGTAAGATACATCAAGGCAGCACCTGGTCTAGTTCTGCTAATGCCCTCAGACAGCTCAGGCACACTTGCAGCTTATTGTGACTCAGACTGGGGAAGTTGCTTACAAACTAGAAGGTTTGTTACAGGATATCTAGTGAAATTTGGAGATGCTACCATATCCTGGAAGTCGAAGAAACATGATACAGTAGCTAGAAGTTCAGCAGAGGCAGGATTCAAAAGCATAGCTTCCACAGTTGCTGAACTAACTTGGCTGACAGGTTTATACAAAGAGCTGGGAGTTGACATCAACTGGCCTATTTCGTTATACTGTGACAGTAAAGTTGCTATCCAGATTGCAGCTAATCCTATCTTCCATGAGAGAACAAAGCATATTGATATCGACTGTCACTTTGTGAGAGAAAATTATTCAAGAAATGATCAAGAACTTTCATGTTTCTACTAAGGAGCAACTTGCAGATTTATTAAGTAAAAGTCTTGGCAAATTGCAACATGACTATCTTTTGTCTAAGCTGGGGTTGAAAGACATATTTCAACCATCAGTTTGAGGGAGGGTGTTGAGAAGATATGAGTGACTGTAATTAGCTAGCTTAGTTAGTGTTAACTATAGTTAGTTAACTAATGGTAGTTAGTTAGTTAATGACAGCTGTATACAACTAATTTAATTAATGTACTGTATATAACTAACTGATAGTTAGTTAACACTATATTAGCATTCGTTCTATGAGAGAAATGTTCTTTTCCATTGATTCTCCTCTGTTACCTTCTTGTTCTCTTTTCTCCATTGAAGCTTAATCACCAGACGTTATTAATAAGGATAAAGAGACATCTTTAAAGGCATGCACATATAGGAACTGTCGTGCATCAATGAAGCAGCATCTCATCCAACACCGGACGTAACCTAAAAAAATATTGAGAACTTGACAGCAGGCTTTAGTTACAGAAAACAAAAGATGAAGAAGAGAATTTTCCGCATTTTAATACAAATTTGATATTCATAGTTTAGCATCACATAAATTTGTATGAGGATTAATATTGAAAAAATGCCAACTCGGACCATGGAATGGTCGGAAACAATCATCTGAAGAAGAGTCGATTGCATGCTCTTTCACGTACTACCTGATTGCCAGGATATGCTTCCTAGAATCAGCGAAACTAAGGTTTTTGCACACTGACAAGTGTTGCTCATATGCCTCAAAACTGTTTCCAAACAATATAATACTATCCAATAGATCAGGCCTCCAATTTTCCTCCAGAAGAATGTCATACAGTTCAGCTTCACAATGTGGCATGAAGAACATCATAGGTTTCAAAGCTTGCCGTCAACCTTGTTCATTTACTGTTAGGACAGAACAGCCAAGAGCTGCCAGTACCTTAGATTCTGCCAAAGAGATTACTGGATCAAATACCTCTACCTCTCCAATCCGATTAAACATTCTTTTCATCAAGATTGCAAGACTAAGCTGCAATCTAGGAGGCTCATACGATTCTATGCTACCAATTCCATATATTACCATCGGCATCTTTCCTTCTGAGCACACAGCTTTTAGAAACTGATCAAGTATTTCAGGTGTTTGTATCTGATCCGAAAATGTCAACCAGAAAGAGGAGCTCTCAAGTTTCTTTATGCAGTTTTGCATCTTCTGCATCAATTTGGATTCTCTCTCAGGATCGGTCTCAATATCTGCCGGAGTCCACACTTCCTCTTGCTTCTTCCGTTCGTGGATGATAACTTCATGAAAATTCCTTTTCTGTTTCCCACGACGAGGCAATACAATTGTCCAGTCTTCAGCTGGGTTAGGCTTGTCATGATGAGCTAGTGTCACTAATGCAGCCATTCCTCTCAAGCTGCTTGAGATGAAGTGGACCGAATATGCTTAAAATATGTATGTTAGTCAAGGACCTACAAGAAAAAATGAATTGTTAGAGTGTGAATACGATAATTCTAACATAACACTTCCACAGACATGTTACATGATCAAAAATCACTTTACTTGATTAATGACCTTTTATTCGGATGCTTTCAGCAGACACACGAAAGATCCAAACTACTACTATCCATAAATTATCATTGAACATGATCATAACAAGTCCAAACGAGTAGAAAGATACAGAACACTAAAACTTGATATCCATATGAGTTATACTTGAGCATTCATTCAGGAATATATCTGTGTTTTCCTGATTATAAAATAGCAATCCTCCTCTGGGAAGAGCACTTATAAGGCAGTACAATTCATTTAGGTTTAAGTTCTGTCGCGCCCCCTTTTTCCATCTTCTTTCGGATTGGTCAGGGTTTTCGACATTATTGAGACAACTCGTTTCCTTTTGGGAAAGGGGTATAATGAGTTCGAAGAGTTGCCACCTAACGACTTAAGGTGCGTTAGGGCGCATATTAAAGTCATTCATAACACTAAATGCATAACCAGAGATTGGGTAAGGGCTTGAAATTATTTCAGGGGGAAGGTGTTAGGCATCCCTCAAAGTCCACAACTGTGGGTGCTGGCCAAACAACTTTGTGAATTAATTCAAGTAGCAAGTAAACAATCTAAGTACACATATGTAAACAAATAAAGGTTTTAACAGATTAGCATTCCAAGCACACATATGTAAAGGATAAGGGAGGTCCTAAGTGTTTATCCTATAGGATCACATCTGTACAATGTCCGGTAATCACTCCTCAATGAGGGGATACACGTTGCATTAGCGTACAAGTCATCATATCCTTATCTACCTATTGTCCCACCCCTTAGCGGTTATCAAGCAAGTTTGTTTAACGAGCTCTAAGCGTGCTGTTACCCGTCCCTTCTTCGTGGTCCCGGAGGAGTTTAGGACCTCTAATATACTGGCAGTTCTAGACAAACCCCTATGGTTTATAAAAAAGGAAAAACTAGGCGAAAAGCAAGAACAAGCAGGACTAGCACATAAGCTACAACAACAGTTAAGAGGCTCAGATTCACCTCCACACATAATGCAAGTAAACATCACGTCTCAAAACACAGACAAAGGTAGTTTTATTAAAGAAAGGATCCTAAGACAGGATATCTAAGTGAACATCAATATGCAGAACATGCAACATTGTGTCATAATGCAATGGCAGGGTCCTAATCAGTTTGCCTACTGATTTTAAGACCTGTAGGACTTTAAGTAGTAAACATAATCAACACGCAATTTCCAGTTTATAGAGATTAATTACCTAAGGCTTGCCTAGGCGTGGGACTGCATGCGATCATAATTACAGGAGATGTCTAACAGTTTTGAAATTGTTTAACCTACAAACATGTTGTTCTAAGTGACACAGACTTAAAAAGGGGAATTTGTACCAGTTTTTATTCAGAAGTATGACAATTATATGATAGACGATTTTTCTATACCTTTTCCAATCAGTGACTTATTTAATGGAACTAGGCGTGTTCATACAAATGCAAGCAGGGTTCCTAGAACATGGTATCTAAATGCATACTGGAATGTCAGTTTATTATAACAAGATTGTTAACCTGTCAGCAGGATTTCTAAGTAAAAAATATCTATTGAAGCATGGATTAATGATATGTTGAAGCAATAAACGTGAAGCCCTAAGAACATGATATCTAATGCATGTTTAGCATGATTTGGATGCAAATGAACACATTGGTCCTAAGACATGGCTTCTAGTGCAGATTCATAGAATATAGAGCCTAGGAACATGGTTTCTACCAGTTTTTACCCATAATACCATACACTACCTTCCCTTTTCACTAGTCACCCCGAAATCTGTTTACAAATAGTTATTACAGATCAATGGCTGAATGAATTACATAAATAAATAAAAGAGAAGAAGTTAAACTATAGGGAGCCTAAAGCAGGACCAAATATGACCTGAAGATACCAGGCCTTTAGCAGTCTCATATGCCAAAGATTTCAGAACCAATTCCATGTCCAGGTGTGTCAGAGTTCCCTAAGGACCTCAAGGATCCCGGGCAGTGCTCACACCTAGACTTTCATAACAGGGATTGAGTAAGTGCAGTGTAGAGTAGCCATCCCCAGTGTTCCAGAGTTCGGAGGAATCTCAAGGATCCCAAGGCAGTTACATACTGGAGGGGCAGAACTTATTGACCTAAGATTGAAGTGAGAGTGCTTGACAAAGTTTTAAAAGATTTTTAATGAGAAAATCGTGTAGAGATAACTCTATGAATGAAAAGATTTTTCTGAAAAATAGGAACTAGTTCAGTAGTAAAACAGTTTGAGAAAAGCATTGAAATACTTTTGAAATCAGAACACAAGACAGATTCCAAACAGGGATAGAGGGGTTTGGGACACATAGAATACACATCAATGTATAGTAGAGCACATAAACAACAAGATGCACAGAATTCTAAAGGGTTTTACAGAATTCATAGGTTAGTTATAAAGTAGGTGACTGAGACATAGAGCAAGGTTCACAATAAAGCCATATTGAAAACACATGAACATTGGACATGATCAAGCACACAACTATAATCAATTTAGAATCCTAAGAAACTAGGTGACTTAATATGATCTCTTTAGTGAAGAAGAATAGGTAGGGGTAAGTAGACATGCTGGACAAACAATCAAGTAGACAACTATATTTATACATGCTAACTACACATTAAACAAACAGGGTTTGAACATGCTAGTTATACATTGAACATGACAAGGCTTTAAACATGCTAAGCAAGGAAGTAAACAGGAAAACATATTGGATTCATGGTCAACAGAATAATGCAGGAATGAAACACATAAATTTAACTAGAGACATACCAGTTGAAGAAAAGAGTGCAGAATATAAAGCAGGTGTAGTTCCAATGTCTAGCTTTGGCTTTCAGCCGGCTAGACCAAGAGTTAACACAAGTAGCAGAGAAAGAAAAAAGAGTTTGAGTGTGAGTCTGTGTGTGAACTAAGTTTGTGTGTTGAGAGGTGAAACAGGGGAGTTTATATAGTAGTTTAAGAGTAGTAAAAACAAGGTAAAAAGAAATCAGAAACCAGAAATTAAGGAAATCACATAATTCAATCACATAAGGAGTTCAGAATAGACTCCTTTAATTAAGGGGAATTGATCAAGCGTAATAGCAGGGATTCAATTAAGGCAAGGAGTTCAAATCAAACCAAATGAGGGAGTCAGAATAGACTCCTTTAATTAAGGACAATTGATCAAGCGTAATAGCAGGGATTCAATTAAGGCAAGGAGTTCAAATCAAACCAAATGAGGGAGTCAGAATAGACTCCTTTAATTAAGGACAATTGATCAAGCGTAATAGCAGGGATTCAATTAAGGAAAGAATTCCAATCAAACCAAATAAGGGAGTTCAGAATAATCAGGGGTCTAATTAAGGAAAGAATCATATAAAAGAATCAGTAAGAATTCACAAATATACAGGCAATTAATAAGGCAAGGATGAATAAGTAAGGTCTTAAACAAGGAAACAAACAACAATTGTGAACAACTAATTTTTGACCACATCCAAATTCTATACTATTTTGCTGTAAATATTAATTTTAGATCTAATCTTAATATTTTAAATTTTTATCTTACTCTTAATAGGTTCTATTTAAGAAAATTAAAAACAACAAAAATATTCACATTCTTAGAATATAAGATTTTTTCCTATGTTTAAATAGAAGAAAATATATATATAAACATATATA
>MDKJ01227718.1:0-25300 GCA_005239525.1 Nicotiana knightiana | reverse complement strand
TTTTTTTTTGGACCTATTTTCGTTCTACTTGTGCAAAAAGGACCTACTTGGGTTCCGCACCCAAATTTCTTGTGTGGTCAGGGCGGCTCAACAAATTTAATGACCTAAAGTCAAAAATATTAAATGCCCTTAAATTTCTTTCATAGAACATATTACTAATGAGACCAAAAAATAATCATATAACACTGGTCTAGTAGTAATGGCATAGGGCATAGTTAATCATGTGCGGGTTAAGCACTCCTCATGGTTTTAAATTTTTTCGAAGATAAAAGCATATTAATTAAGTGAAAAAGGATATAGAGGGGTGAATCCATTATACATCGAGTTACGAACTTTGCGTCACTGACCCTTGAAGATTTCTTAGTTTAAAAAGATGAGAAACAAAATAACTTGCTTTGTGATGTATGGATCAATTAATTATGACAAAAAAAACTAATTTAAAGAAACGGAATTGAAGTTAAGAAATAAAACCATCAGAAATATATAAAGAAGTGTACATAAAAGAAGAAAAATTAGAATTAATGAGAAGATAAATATACGAGGAGTATTTAATTTAATGAGAAAAAATTTATCGTTATTTACTCACTCGTTACAAAAATACTAAAATTTAAAAGTCTTTATTAATAATAATAATTACATAAATTATATATATCATAATATTAATACAATACTTATTTTTGTGGCCCTCAATATTAAGGCCTAAAGCAATAGCTTCACTTGCTTACCTTGGAACCACCCCTGCCAATGATGTGCGCATATACTTGAGAGTTTCTATTAATGTCACACAAATGAATCAAGGATAAGTGGAGAATAAACGCTCCAACTCATCCTATAAAAATTAGTGTATTAGTAAAAGAGTGGGCTTATCATGTGGACAAATCAAACATTGACACGTGGCAGATGATGCCAAATTAAATGTACGGAAACAATTAATAGATTGGAAGTCTGTTTGAAGAATGAAGCCGAGGTCATCTATACCATATGTTACGTCTCATGTTTTCATACGTGAAAGTACATCATAAGTAAATTAATGAAAGCTCAGAAATGAAATATTATATCCCGTATTTTTGTTAGTTAAAATTTAATTGTAAGTTAATCGACGTATGCTCGGGCATGAGATTATTTAGAGATTATAAGTATTATGCTATTTCAAGCAAGTGATAAGTAAATTCATGAAGGTGAGAGGGCGAGCGAATCGAAGAAAATGAGTTTTGTCGAAGTTTGACATTTTAGGATAAAATACGGTCTAAGCAATAACACCTGACATTTATGGACTTGTGTCATACAAGATACCACATGACCATGATAGTAAGGTATATAAAGTGTGTTAAAAGTGAATAATATTTTAAGTAATTTGAGATAATTCTTAATTATGTGGTGGCACGGCCCAAATATCCCTCTGAAATACGTCGTGACGACACCTAGTCTCTACGACTAGGTAAACCTAGCAATTTACAGAAAATACCAATAACGGAAACAAATTTTAACTTCTAACTGCAATAGACACTGAATAATCAATAACGATGCCGCTCGACATGTACAATAACCAAAACATTAACGTACACAGCTTTTCCAAAACCCGAAATATCATGAATCACAAGATACAGAAAGGAAATAACATCTCTATATACCAGAGTCTAATAAAAGAAAACACAAAAAGTGTTTGACGTGGGGAAGAATAGAAGGAGACTCCGAGGTCTGCAGATGTGGCAGATATACATTGAAGTCTCCAAGCTGCCTCGAACTTACTGATAATGCGGCTGATTACGAGCACCTGAATCTGCACACAAAACATGTGCAAAAAAGTAGGAAGAGTACACCATAATTGGTACCAGTAAGTGCCGAGCCTAACCTCGGTCGAGTAGTGACAGGATCAGGTCAGGCCCACTGGTATATAATAAATAAAACAGGAGAATAAAATAGTATAATAGAAGACTGGAGTTCAACAAAGGAAAACATAATGAAATAACAGTACAACACACGGAAATAAACGACAGGAGATCTTCCGAGATACCGTCTCGTAGTTCCAAAAGTAAATATACAGGGAGAACTCCCGAGATACCGCCTCATAGTCTCAAAAGTAAATGTGCAGGGGGATATACCGGGATACCGTCCCGTAGTCCCAAAAGTAAATATGCAGGGGGATCTCCCAAAAGTAAATATGCAGAGGGATACCGTCCTATAGTCCCAAAGTAAATACACAGCGCAATCAAGTACAGACGATAAGTGCAACAAGAGAATCTGTAGTCTTGACTACGTACAAGTCGGGAAAAGAAGCATGAATTCAATTGGCATGTTGCAAGGAGTTCAGTTAAGAAATTAAGGCACGTATACATGTTATTCTAGGCTAACAGGGTAACTACGCATGCTAGTATATTCAATTAAGGTGAAAACAGGTAATTACTCAGTAAAAATCAGGTTTTTCAACAAATAGCCCAACTACGCACTCGTCACTTTGCGTGCACGACGCTCACATAGCAAAAATCAGTACCAAATCCTAAGGGAAATTCCCCCACACAAGGTTAGGCAAGCAACTTACCTCGAACCAAGCTAAATCAATCGATAGCAATGCTCTTCCCACGAATATCTGACTCTGAATCTCCCAAATCTAGCCAAAATCAATTACATATCATAAATATAGCTACAAGAAACTAATATAGTCAATGAAATCTAAGCTAAAGTGAGAAATTAGGAAATCGTCCCAAAAAACCTCCCCGGGCCCACGTTTCGGAATCGTCTAAAAGTCACAAAATATGAATACACATTCACTCACGAGTCTAACCATACAAGAATTACTCGAATTTAACCTCAAATCACCTTCCTAAACTAGAAATTGTAGTCTATGAAGTTTCTACCTTTTCCCTAAATTTTCAACTCAAATCCCTAGTTAGAAGATGAAAATAACAATGGATTCATGAAATATAGCTCAATCCGATTTAGAATCACTTACACAACAATCTTCTCGAATAAACCTCGAAATATCGCCTCACACCGAGCTCTCAAAGTCCTAAAAGAAAAATGGGAATCAAACCCTCAAATTCCTATTTTCTGCCCAGTAAATTCGCTTCTGCGAGCCTTCAACCGCACCTGCGGGAATTCCATCGCAGGTGCGAAAATGACTTATGAGGGCTGGGTCCACATCTGCGGTAAGAGGGCCGCACCTGCATGTGCGCGTCGGCGGAACACTTTCCACTTCTACGGTCCTCCTTCGCGCCTGCGGTTCCTTAGGCGCATCTGCGAGCATCGCAGATGCGATACTTCCCTCACACCTTCGATCCCTGATCAAGTCCCCCAACTCCGCTTCTGGACTTGCTCTGCCGCATGTGCGATCCTGCACGTGCGGTCTCCCCATCGCAGGTGTTAAGCACCAGAAACCAAAAAAACTGTAGCAATTGCATAAGTCCAATTTCATTCTGTTAAGCATCCGAAACACACCCGAGGCCCCCCGGAGCTTAACCAAACATATCGACTAGTCCTAAAACCCCATACGAACTTAGTCGAGCCCTCGAATCACATCAAACAACGCTAAAAAACATAAATCACCCTCCGATTCAAACGTAATGAACTAGAGACTTCCAATTTCTACAATCGATGCCGAAACCTATCAAACCACGTCCGATTGACCCTAAATTCTGCACACAAGTCATATTCAACCCTACAGACCTACTCCAACTTCCAGAATCAGAGTCCGATCCCGATACCAAAATGTTAACTACCGGCCCAAATCTCCAAAAATTTGACTTTCGTCATTTCGAGCCTAAATGAGCTATAGACCTCCAAAACTCAACCCGAACACACCCCTAAATCCAAAATCACCCACCGGAGCTAACATAACTGACATAACTCCATTCCGGAGCCGTCTTTACACATTTCTGACTACGGTCAAAATCTTAAGACTTAAGCTTCCGTTTAGGGACTAAGTGTCCCAAAACACTCCGAAATCACTACCAACACCTCCCGGCAAGACATATAAGCAGAAAAAGATACGGGGAAGCAGTGAATAGGGGATCGGGCTTTAAACTCTCAAAACAACCATCCGGGTCGTTACATCCTCCCCCTCTTAAAATAATCGTCCGTCCTCGAACAAGTATAGAGACGTACATGAAGCGGTGAAAAGATGAGGATAATGGCTGCGCATATTCTGCTCGGTCTCCCAAGTCGCCTCCCCGACCGGCTGACCCCTCCACTACACCTTCACGGAAACAATGTTCTTTCACCTTAGCTTTCTAACCTGCCTATCCAAAATAGCCACTGGCTCCTCAACATAAGATAAATCCTTGTCTAACTGGAATGAGCTGAAATCCAATACATGAGCCAGATTACCGTGATACTTTCGGAGCATAGAAACGTGGAATACCAGATGAACTCCTACTAGACTGGGAGGTAAGGCAATCTCATAAGAAACCTCCCCAACTCGCCGCAACACCTTAAAGGGACCAAAGAACCTTAGTCTTAGTGTTCCCTTCTTTCCCTTCTTTCTGGACTAAGCTGTGCGAAGTCGATCCTGAATCACCTTCACCTTATCTAGGGCATCCTAGACCAAGTCTTTACCCAATAATATGGCCTCGCCCAGCTTGAACCAACCCACTGGGGACTGACACCGTCTACCATACAGAGCCTCATACGGTGCCATCTGGATGCTTGATTGATAACTGTTGTTGCAAGCAAACTCTGCAAGTGGAAAAAACTGATCCCATGACCTTCCAATCTCCATCACACACGCACAGAGCATATCCTCTAATATCTGAATAGTGCGCTAGGACTGTCCGTCCGTATAAGGGTGAATATTGTGCTCAGCTCCACTTGAGTACCCAACTCATGCTGTACGGCCCTCCAAAATCATGATGTAAACTGTATACCCAGTCAAAAATGATAGATACTAGTACATCATGAAGCCTGACGATCTCGCGAATGTAGATTCGATCCAGCTGCTCGGATAGGTAGTAATCATAGGAATGAAATGATCTGACTTGGTCATCCTATCCACAATCACCCAAACTGCATCAAACCTCCACTGAGTCCGTGTAGTCCAACAAGGAAATCCATAGTGATCTGCTCCCATTTCCACTCCGGAATACATAACTTCTGAAGCAACCCACCTGGCCATTGATGCTCATACGTCACCTGGTAGTAACTAAGGCATAGGTACAAAATGGTGATATCATAGTCCTTAAGTAGCTCCAACCACCTCCGCTGATGCAAATTAAGATCCCTTTGCTGAACAGATGCTGCAAACTTTGATGATCGGTGTAAATCTGACAAGGAACACCGTACAAATAGGTGCTTCCAAATCTTCAAGTCATGAACAATAGATACTAACTAAAGGTCGTGGACAAGATAGTTCTTCTCATGCACCTTCAGTTGTCTGGAAGCGTATGCAATCACCCTATCGTCCTGCATCAACATCGCGCCAAGACCAATCCGCGATGCATCACAATATATAATATAAGACCCCAAACCTGTAGGCAATACCAATACTGGGGCTGTAGTCAAAGCTGTCTTGAGCTTATGAAAGGTCTTCTCACACTCCTCTATCCACCTGAACGGAACACCCTTTTGGGTCAGCCTGGTCATAGGTGCTGCAATAGATGAGAATCCCTCAACAAAATGACGATAATACCCCGCCAACCCAAGAAAACTTCGGATCTCCATAGCTGATGATGATCTAGGACAACTCTGAACTACTTCCACCTTCTACAGATCTACCTTGATCCCATCACTCGATACTACATGACCCAAGAAAGCCACTGAGTCTAGCCAAAACTCACACTTAGAAAATTTAGCATACAACTTCTTTTCTCTCAAAGTCTAAAGCACAGTCCTTAGATGCTGCTCATGATCCTCCCGAGTCCGGGAGTACACCAGAATCTTATCAATAAACACAATGACGAAGGAGTCAAGATAAGGTCGGAACACACTGTTCATCAAGTGCATAATAGTTGTTGGGGAATTAGTCAGCCCAAAAGACATCACAAGAAACTCATAATGACCATATCAAGTTTTGAAAGTAGTCTTCGAGATATCTAGCTCATGAATCTTCAACTGATGATAGCCTGAACGTAAGGAAATCTTGGAAAATACGCACCCTGTAACTTATCAAATAGGTCATCAATACGAGAAAATGGATACCTGTTCTTCACTGTAACTTTGTTCAACTGACGATAACCAATGCACATACGCATAGAACCATCCTTTTCTTCACAAATAAGACGAGAGCACCCCAAGGTGACACACTGGGCCAAATGAAGCCCTTATCAAGCAACTCATGTAACTGCTCCTTTTGACTCCTTCAACTCAGGAGGAGACATACGATACGGAGGAATAGAGATGGGCTGAGTGCCCGACAACAAATCAATACCGAAATCAATATCTCTGTAGAGCGGCATGCCCGAAATATCAGTTGGAAACACATCTGGGAAGTCCCTCACTACTGGAACTCACTCAACTGTGGGGGTATCAATACTTCTCTCACATAAGCTAGATAAGTGTCATGCCCCTTCTCAACCATTCGTTGAGCCTTAAGAAATGAAATAACTATGCTGGGAGTATACTCTAAGGTACCGCTCCACTCTAATCGCGGTAAATATGGAATAGCCAGTGTCACAGTCTTAGCGTGACAATAAAGGATAGTATAACGGGGCGAAAACCAGTCCATGCCCAATATAACATCAAAGTCTACCATGCTGATTAATAATAAATCGGCTCTAGTCTCAAAACCACTAAGAGCAATCGAACACGACCGATACACGCAGTCCACAACAAGAAAATCTCCGACATGAGTAGACACATAAACAGGGAAACTCAAAGAATCCCGAGATACGCCCAAATATGGGGGAAAATAAGAGGACACATAGGAATACGTAGAGCCTGGGTCAAATAATACCGATGTATCTCAATGACAGACAGGAACACTACCTGTAATGATAGAGTCAAAAGCAATTGCCTCTGTATGAGCTGGAAGAGCATAATACCTGGCCTGGCCTCCCCTTCTAGGGCGACCTCGACCTCCCCGACCTCCACCTCGAGCTGGCTGAGTAGGTGGGGCGTCGCTGATGCTGGAATTATAGCTTAAGGACCCAGTGGAGCACGTGGTGGCTAAAAAAACTGTGGAGGTGCACCCCTCCTAAGTCTGGGGAAATACCTCACCATATGGCGAGTCTCTTCACACTCAAAAAAACCCCTTGGAGGGCGTGGCTTCTATGACTGACTCGGGCCAGGTCTGCTGGAGTGGTCGCTAAAAGCACCCCGAGCAGGAGGCACACTAGATACTGGCGGTGCATAATAAGGCTCTTGGGGCCTAGAAGGGGCTGGAACATCATTGGCGGCTAGAAGAGCTGAATGAACGAGGCGACTCACATAACCCCTACCATGTCGAATTGCAGCTGGGGCACGAGTACCATTGTAAGTGCCCGCCTCTCGAGACCTCTTGGCCTGTCTCTCCTCTCTGTCCCGCGCAAGCATGCCCTCTAATCTCTTGGCAATACTCACAACCTTCTGATAAGAAATATCCATCTCCAACTCCCTGGACATACTGATCCGGATACTGGGGTGGAGTCCCTCAATAAAATGACAAACCCTCTCTCCAACTATGGCGACCAAGGCCGGTGCATGTCGGGCCAAATCACTGAAACAGACTGCATACTCTGACACAGTCATAGATTCCTGGTGCAGCTGCTCAAACTCCGCGCGCCATGAGTCCCTGAGGCTATAAGGGACATACTCTCTCAAAAACATGTCCGAGAACTGAGTCCATGTAAGCGAAGCTACCTCATCCGGACTACTCAACTCATATGCATGCCACCACTGATAGGATTCTCCTCTAAGCTGGAAGTTTGTAAAAGAAACCCCACTCGTCTCCTTTACGCCCACAGCACGGAGAATATGCTGACACTCCTCCAGAAACCCCTGAGCATCATCTGTAGCCAATCTGCTGAAGGTAGGTGGGTGGTGCTTCTTGTAACTCTAAAGTCTGAGCTGCTCCACCTCAAAAGCGACTGTCCTGGCCTCGTGCTAAACAAGAGCTACTGGCTGCATATGGATAAACTCTGGGGACTGATAAAGTTGGACCCTCTTGTTAGGAATACGGGCTGCGGGAGTCTGTGCCCCTCCCCCGACCTGAGATGTGACGGGAGCTAATGGGATCAATCCAGCCTAAGCTAAGGTGCTGAACATGCTCATGAACTGGGCTAGAGTCTCTTGGAGGGCTGATGCTGCAATAGGCACCTCCGGTGCCTGCCCTCCAGCTGGATCTACTGAGGCTCCTCTATCGCAGCACGCGCAGGTGCTCTAGCTGCACCACATGGTTGTCCTCTACCCCGTCCCCAGCCTTTGGCGGATCTAAAAGGGGGAGCGAGTGTCTAGTCATCAGATCATTCAGTACGGGTCCTCACCATCTGTGAGAAAGAATATAATAGAGAAGTTTAGAATTTGATGCCAATAACTCGCACAATTAGGAACCAAAAGAAGTATGATTGTTCCTAACAATTCCATAGCCTCTTGAATATGAGTACAAACATCTCTGTACCGATCCGCGAGACTCTAATAAACTGACTTGTGACTCACGACTCCCAAGAACCTAGAGCTCTGATATCAATTTTTTGCGACCCAAATATCCCTCCGAAACATGTCATGATAGCGCCTAGTCTCTACGACTAGGTAAGCCTAGCAATTTACAAAAAATACCAATAACGGAAACAAATCTTAACTTCTAACCGCAATAGACACTGAATAATCAATAACGATGCCGCTCGGCATGTACATAACCAAAAGACTAACGTACACAGCTTTCCCAAAACCCAGAATATCATGAGTCACAAGATATAGAAAGGAAATAACATTTCTATACACCGGAGTCTAATAAAAGAAAATATAGAAAGTGTTTGACGCGGGGCGAATAGAAGGGGACTCCGAGGTCTACAGACGCGGAAAATATACCTCGAAGTCTCCAAGATGCCTCGAACTCATTTATAATACGGATGATGATGAGCACCTAAATCTACACACAAAACATGCGTACAGGAGTAGCATGAGTACACCACAATTGGTACCTGGTAAGTGCCGAGCCTAACCTCGGTCGAGTAGTGACGGGATCAGGTCAGTCCCACTGGTATATATTAAACAATATAGGAGAATAAAATAGTATAATAGAAGACCGGGAGTTCAACACGGGAAAACACAATGAAATAATAGTACAACACGCAGAAATAAATGATAGGAGATCTCCCGAGATACCGTCTCGTAGTCCCAAAAGTAAATATGCCGGGAGAACTCCCGAGATACCACCTCGCAGTCTCAAAAGTAAATGTGCAGGGGGATCTCCTGGGATATCGTCCCGTAGTCCCAAAAGTAAATATGCAAGGGGATCTCTCGGGATACCGTCTCGTATTTGCAAAGTAAATACACAACGCAATCAATTACAAATAATAAATACAGCAAGAGAATCTACAGTCTAGACTAGTACAAGTCGGGAAAAGAAGCAGGAATTCAATAGGCATACTGCAACGAGTTCAGTTAAGCAACGTAGATATGTAAAGTCTAACAAGATAACTACACATGCTAGTATATTCAATTAAGGTGAAAACAGGAAATTACTTAGTAAAAATCAGGTTTTTCAACAAATAGCCTGTGTTTCCACTCGTCACATCATGTACATGAAATTCACATAGCAATATCAATACCAAATCCTAAGGGGAATTCCCCCACACAAGGTTAGGTAAGTCACTTACCTCGATCCAAGCTAAATCAATCGATAGCAATGCTCTTCCCATGAATATGTCACGACCTGCCCGACCGTTTCGTGAGATTAGCTCCATTTTCCACATTTCTGATTTATCATATGTTTCTTAGCCTGTATATGTTGTGTTGGGTCGGTTGGTTCGGGTTCGGAGTGGTCGTGGTGAGAACTGAGACACTTAGTCTCTTAAAGTAGCTTAATAGTTGAAAAAGTCAACTGAGAGTTGACTTATTGGTAAACGATCTCAGAATGCAGATTTTTTGGCTTGGATAGCTTCACTAGGTTATTTGGGACTTAGGATTATGTTCAGAATCATGTTTTGATGTCCGGCATAGAATAAGGCTTGAATTGGCGAAAGTTAGTTTTTGGCGATTTCTGGTCGTTAGTGGAAAATAGGCTATAGGGGTCAAAATGGAATTCTGATACTTGGAGCAGGTTCATAATGTCATTTTGGATATGTGTGAAAATTTCCAGGTCAATCGGATGTGTTTTGGTTGGTTTCGGCATCATTGGCAAAATTTAGAAGTTTTAAAGTTCATAGGCTTGAATTTGATGTAATTTTGGTGTTTTTGTGTTGTTTTTGGTGTTTCGAAGGATCGACTAAGTTTGAATGAGGCTGTGGGGTGTGTTGGTATGTTTGGTTGGGGCCCCTAGGGGCTCGGGATTTATTTCAGATGGTTAACGGAGGATTGGACTTAAGATCTTGCAGCAAAATAGCTACTGGTGTGAATTTACTGTTGTGGCCGCACCTGGCGATGGGGAGCCGCAGGTGCGAAGTTCATTGCGCATGTGCGAGAAGAGTTTAGGAAGGAGGAATCCGCAGGTGCGAAGCATGGGCCGCACCTGCGAAGCAACATGTGCAGAAAAGTAATTCTTCGGCGGTGCGGAAAAGCAATCGCAGGTGCGAGAATTGGACTGTTAGTCGGTTTTGCAAGTGCGCACCTGGGACCGCAGGTACGAGTCCACAGGCACGGGTTAACTGGGAAGAATAGTATAAATAGGTGCCTCCGCGAATATTTTTTCATTTCTTCCATTGTTGCATGCGGGTTGAGCTTGTTTGAGAGAAAATTGAAGGTCTTCAGTGGAGGTAAGTTCCCAGATTATAAAACTCGTTTCTATGTTATTTTGTAACGGATTAGGCTTGTAATATGGAGAATTAAAGTGGAAAAAGTTGGGGAAAAAATGGGGAGGAAATTTGGAAAATCTTTTGGTAATTTGAGTGGCAAATTATGGTCCGATTGTGGTCTTCTTGGTATGTGTAGAAGCGTGGGAGAATGAGGATTCTAGTGACTTAAATTTTATAGAATTCCAAGATGTGGGCCCGGGGCTCGGATTTGGCCGAATTTCTTGAATTATGTTAAATTTATATCTTTCGATTGGGATTTGTTTTTTTATCATATATTGATGATGTTAATCTGATTTTGGTAAGATTCGGAGCATTTGGGAGCCAATTCGAGGGGCAAGCGCATGGCGGAGTAGCTTTTGGGCTGTTTTGAGGTAAGTAACGATTGTAACTGTAAACTTGAGGGTATGACACCCTTTTATTTGATATTGTGTTGATAAATGAGGTGACACACATGCTAGGTGACAAGTGTAGGGGCGTGCACCGATAGGGATTGTACTTGGTCCGTCCCGTAAGCGACTATTAAGCCGCGTATTCGATTTGAAACCTTACGACATCCTGTCGTTCAGAAGCTTTTACTTGTTTATGAGCTGTGAGCCATGTTTGGGGCCTTGTGCTGATCTGTTTAGACCCTTAGGGGTATTTTCCATGTTTGGGGCCTTGTGCCGACCTGTTTATACCCTCAGGGGTACTTTTTTACACTATTCTACCACTATCCTGATTGAACATCTGTGAACTTAGTCATGTTTCCTACTTGTTGTTATTTTCACTGTTATCACACTGCTTGAAAAAAACTCTGAAAAGTATTTTGGGCAGAGTCCCGTGAGTTGAGTTGAATTGCCCAAGTGGCTTGTGAGGGTGACTGAGTCAGGCCGAGAGCCGAGTAGGTGAGGGTAGCTATGGATTGGGCTGCAGGCCGCAGCAGTATATATATGTGTTAGGTCGAGTGCCGAGTATGTGAGGATAGTTATGGGACGGGCTACATGTCGCAAAAATATATGTTATCTATTACATATGGGTCGGGCTGCACGCCGCAACAATAGAGATTATATATATATGGATCGGGCTGCAAGCCGCAGCAATATATGTTATATATGGATCGGGCTGCACACCGCAACAATATACATATTGGATTGGGCTGCATGCCGCAATAGATATAACGCTTGGGCTGAAGGAGCCCCTCCAGGAGTATGTACACCCCTAGTGAGCGCAGTCAACAATTACATGGATCGGGCTGCACGCCGCAGCGCATGTTATATATATGGATCACCGCAGCAGTATATATATATATATATATATATAGTAGAGCGGGCTGCCCGCCGCAACATTTGCGTGTGTTCTTGGTACTTGCTGAGTACGAGTGTTTAAGTGGGAGCATGAGATACTGATAGTGGAGTCACGAGTGACTGAGAGGATTGCCCGAGAGGCTTTATTGTGAGTGATACTATGCCCGAGGGGCTTATATTTTATGAAATGTTGTTTTCACTCTTCTTTACACTGAGCCTCTGATAATAAATGTTGGATAAATGTTTTTAATACGAGATTTTTAAATGGAAACTGGAGTTTTATGAAATATTCGGAATTGTGGATTCCTGACTTGATTTATTCATTTCCACTACTATTCATTATATGGTTTTACATGACTTAATTTCTCCTCACTACACTCAAGTTTTTAGTTACATTGATTACTTACTGAATTGGCGTACTCACGTTACTCCCTGCACCTCTGTGTACAGATCCATGTACCGGACCATCTCACTAGTTGATTTCCGGGCGAGCTTGGAGTTGTTAGAGGATTGAGGTAGCTGCTCAGCGTCCCCAGCTCACCTCCTTTACTTCCCTCAGATCATAGTTTCTTTTGGTCTTATGTTCCTCAGAATTTTGTTGTAGCAAGCCACTATGTTTTACATTGTATTTTCAGTCTTAGACGCTCATGACAGTTGACTCCAGGTTTTGGAGAAGTGTTTATTTTGTTTCATCTCAGTCTACTATTTTAAAATCTGCTAATTATTGGGAAATTATGATATATATATTGATAGTCGGAAATAGTTGGCTAGCCTAGTTCCATGATAGGCGCCATCACGGCCGGTTTAGGAATCGGGGTCGTGAAAAGTTGGTATCAGAGTCTAGGTTACATAGGACTCAACTGTCATGATCAAGTTTAGTAGAGTCTTGCGGATCGGTACAGAGACGTCTGTACTTATCTTCGAGAGGCTACATAACCCTTAGGAATAATCTCATTTTTCTTGAATTCTGTCGTGCCATTTGATTAATTCTGGAAATCTAAATTTCTGTTGTTTCATTCTCTCACAGATGGTGAGGACTCGCGCCACCGATCAGGGCGATCAGCCACCAGCTAGACCAGCGAGGGGTCGAGGCCGCGGTCGAGGCCATGGTAGAGGTAGGGGCTCAGCCCGTGTGGCATCCAGGGAAATATCAGTTGATCCCCCTACTACTCAGGATCAGGTTCCCGCCGCAGATGCTCCAGTGGGACAGGCTCAGGCACCAGCAGTGCCTATTGTTATTCCGGGTCTTCAGGAGACCCTGGCTCAAATATTGCCGGTGTGTACTACCCTTGTTCAGGCAGTGCCGCTACTTCTCAGGCCGGGGGAGGCAGTCAGACTCCAGTTGCCCGGACACCTGAGCAGGCTACTCAGGGCCTTCAGACACCAGGCGCGGTTCCAGCCCAACCGGTTGCTCCAATTCGGGACTTCGTGGTTCCGGCTATGCCAGAGGACGAGCAGCGTAGACTCGAGAGGTTTATAGACTACAACCTCCAACATTCAGTGGTACTAAGGGCGAGGATGCCCAGGGTTTTCTGGATAAGTGTCAGAGGATGCTGCGTACTGCTGGGATTTTGGAGACCAGTGGGGTCTCATTTGCTACTTTTCAATTTTCTGGTGCTGCTTTCCCTTGGTGGGAGTCTTTTGAGAGGCGTAGGCCTATTGGTTCAGTACCCCCTACCCGACAGCAGTTCTCCACTATCTTCTTGGAGAAGTATGTACCCAGTCTCACAGGAAGGAGCAGCGCAGGCTTTTTGAGCAGCTGCGTCAAGGGGAGCTATCAATGATGCAGTATGAGATGCGGTTTTCGGAGTTGGCTCGTCATGCCGCCGAGTTAGTCCCTACTGATAGGGAGAGGATTAGGAGGTTTGTATATGGCCTTACTTATCAGCTTCGCCTTTTCATGACCCGGGAGAGAGTATCAGATGCTACATTCAAGCTGGTTGTTGATATTGCTCGAGACATTGAGTCGGTTTGCTGCCAGGAGCGGGTAGAGAGGGAGGCCAAAAGGCCTCGTGGATCGGGTATTTCCAGTGGTGCTCCTTCCAGGGGGCAGTTTCAACATGGTAGAGGCCGTTCATTCAGGCCTCCTCGGTCAGGCCGCCCATTTCATAGTGGTGTATCTTTGGGGTACGGTCCCTGCAGTTTTCAGCCAGGCCATTCTTCATTCGGTGCCCTTCCAGCCCAGAGTGCAGCCCGAGCACCATCAGTTCAGGATTCTTCTATGCATGGTTCTCCTAGTGGCTATTCTGGTGCCAGAGGTTTTTTTCAGTCTCCGTCTCCAGCTCCAAGGAGTTATTATGAGTGTGGAGAATTCGGGCATATGAAGAGGCGGTGTCGTCATCTTCTTGGACGCTCATCTCAGCTAATGAGCCAGCCTTCGAATTCAGCTCAAGTTACTTCACCACCCACCCAGGCAACCAGGGGTGGTAGTCAGTCAGCTAGAGGCCGCCCTAGAGGGGGAGGTCGAGCAGGTGGAGGTCAGGCCTGTATATATGCCTTTCCAGCCAGGCCAGATGCTATGGCCCCTGATGTAGTGATCGCAGGTATTGTCTCAGTCTATTGCCCATTTTCTGGGTATGCCCCGTGAGTCCTTAGCTATATCTGTTCATGTGTCGACTCCGGTGGGCGATACTGTTGTTGTGGACCATGTGTATCGTTCATGTGTGATATCTATTGGGGGTCTAGAGACCCGAGTGGACCTACTGTTACTCAGCATGGTCGATTTTGATGTGATATTGGGCATGGATTGGTTATCTCCGTGTCATGCTGTTCTTGATTGTCACGCTAAGACCGTGACCTTAGCTATGCCCGGATATCCAAGGATTGAGTGGAGAGGTTCTTCTATTTATGTGCCTAGCAGGGTGATTTCCTACCTGAAGGCTCAGCCTATGGTTGAGAAGGGGTATTTATCGTATCTGGATTTTGTGAGGGATGTCAGTGGTGAGACTCCCGCTATTGATTCAGTTCCTGTGGTCCGTGACTTTCCGGACGTGTTTCCTGCAGACATGCCAGGCATGCCACCTGACAGGGACATTGATTTTGGTATTGACCTGGTCCCAGGCACTCAACCTATTTCTATTCCACCTTACTGTATGGCACTTGTGGAGCTAAAGGAATTAAAGGAGAAGCTTCAGGAACTCCTAGATAAGGGGTTCATTCAGCCTAGTGTGTCATCTTGGGGTGCACCGGTGTTGTTTGTGAAGAAGAAGGATGGTTCTATGCACATGTGTATTGATTATCGGCAGCTAAACAGAGTTACGGTGAAGAACCAGTATCCCTTGCCTCATATAGATGAATTGTTTGATCAGTTGCAGGGTGCCAGGGTATTTTCAATATTGACTTGCGTTCCGGCTATCATCAGTTGAAGATTCGGGGGCCAGGCATTCCGAAGACTGCTTTCAGGACTAGGTATGGTCATTATGAGTTTCTGGTTATGTCTTTCGGGCTGACCAATGCCCCCGTAACTTTTATGCACTTGATGCACAGTGTATTTCGACCTTATCTTGATTCTTTCGTCATCGTGTTCATTGACGATATCTTGGTGTATTCCCGATCTCGGGAGGATAATGAGCAGCATTTGAGAGTTGTGCTTCAGCCATTTACAGAGAAGATATTGTATGCAAAATTTTTGAAGTGTGAGTTCTGGCTTGCTTCAGTAGCATTTTTTGGGAACATGATGTCCCGTGAGGGTATTCAGGTTGATCCGAAGAAGGTAGAGGCGGTGCAAAGCTGGCCTAGGCCGTCATCAGCTACTGTGATTCGCAGTTTCCTTGGTTTTGCAGGGTACTTTCGCCATTTTGTCGAGGGATTTTCATCCATTGCAGCACCTATGACCAGACTGACCCAGAAGGGTGCTCAGTTCAGATGGATGGAAGAGTGTCAGGAGAGCTTTTAGAAGCTCAAGTCAGCTTTGACTACAACTCCGATATTGATTTTTCCTACGGGTTCAGGTTCTTATACAGTTTACTGTGATCCCTCGAGAGTTGGACTTAGAGCGGTTTTGATGCAGGACGGTAGGGTGATTGCCTATGCGTCCAGACAGTTGAATGTGCACGAGAAGAATTATCCAGTGCACGATCTTGAGCTAGCAGCTATTGTCCACGCCTTGAAGATTTGGCGTCATTATTTATAAGAAGTGCATTGTGAGGTTTTCACTGATCACCGTAGTTTGCAGCATCTACTTAAGCAGAAGGATTTGAATTTGCGTCAGAGAAGATGGTTGAAGCTTCTCAAGGACTATGACCTCACTATTTTATATCATCTGGGGAAGGCCAACGTAGTGGCCGATGCCCTGAGTCGTAGAGCGGAGAGTTTGGGGAGTCTAGCCTACCTTCCAGTAGCAGAGCGGCCATTACCGCTTGATGTTCAGGCTTAAGCAGGTCAGTTGGTGATATTGGATCTATCAGAGCCTCCGGGAGTATTGTCTTGTGTAGCCTCCAGGTCTTCTCTTTATGATCAGATTAGAGCACGCCAGTATGATGATCCACACTTGCTCATTCTTCAGGACAGGGTCCGTCGCGGTGATGCCAAGGATGTGGTTATTGGTGATGATGGGGTCATAAGGATGCAGGGCCAGATTTACGTGCCCAATGTGGATGGACTCCGAGATTTGATTCTAGCTGAGGCCCATAGTTCGCGGTATTCCATCCATTCGGGTGCCGCAAATATGTATCAGGATCTGAGACAACATTATTGGTGGAGGCGTAGAAGAAAGATATTGTTGAGTTTGTGGCTCGGTGTCTCAACTGCCAGCAGGTCAAGTATAAGCGCCAGAGACCATGTGGCTTGCTTCAGAGATTTGATATTCCGGAGTGGAAGTGGGAGCGAATCACCATGGACTTCATAGTTGGACTCCCACGGACTTCAAGGAGGTTTGATACTATATGGGTTATTGTGGATAGGTTGACCAAGTCCGCGCACTTCATTCTCGTTGGTACTACTTATTCTTCGGAGCGGTTAGCTGAGATTTATATCAGAGAGATTGTCCGATTGCATGGGGTTCCAGTTTCTATCATTTCTGACAGAGATACTCAGTTCACATCTCTGTTTTGGAGAGCCGTACAGAGAGAGTTGGGTACTCAGGTTGAGTTGAGCATAAAATTTGATCCTCAGACCGACGGGCAGTCGGAACGTACTATTAAGATTTTTGAGGATATGTTGCGTGCTTGTGTCATTGATTTTGGGGGTTCATGGGACCAATTTCTTCAACTCGTGGAGTTTGCATATAATAATAGTTATCAGTCGAATATCCAGATGGCTCTGTATGAGGCATTATATGGTAGGAGGTGCAGATCCCAGGTTGGTTGGTTTGAGCCGGGCGAGGCTAGGCTATTGGGCACAAACTTGGTTCAGGATGCGTTGGGTAAGGCAAAGTTGATTCGGGAGCGACTTCGCACGACGCAGTCTAGGAAGAAGAGTTATACGGACCGGAAGGTCCGAGATGTGTCTTTCATGGTTAGGGAGAAGGTGCTGCTGAAGATGTCACCCATGAAGGGTGTTATGAGGTTCGGGAAGAGGGGAAAGCTGAGTCCCTGGTTTATTGGGCCTTTTGAGGTGCTTCTGAGGATTGGGGAGGTGGCTTATAGGCTTGCCATGCCTCCCAGCTTATTGAGTATTCATCCGGTGTTCCGTGTTTCGATGCTCCGGAAGTATGTTGGTGACCCGTCTCATGTTTTGGACTTCAGCACGGTTCATCTCGAGGGTGATATGTCATATGAGGTAGAGCCAGTGGCTATTTTGGGTCGTCAGGTCAGACGGTTGAGGTCTAAGGATATAGCTTCAGTGAAGGTTCAGTGGAGAGGACACCCGGTGGAGGATGCCACCTGGCAGATCGAGCGGGAGATGCAGAGCAGATATCCTCACTTATTCGAGACTCCAGGTATATTTCTAGACCCGTTCGAGGACGCACGTTTGTTTAAGAGGGGGATGATGTAATGACCCGGCCGATCGTTTCGTGAGATTAGCCCCGTTTACCCTATTTCTACTTTATCATATGTTGCTTATCCTGTATATGTTATGTTAGGTCGGTTGGTTCGGGTTCGGAGTGGTAGGGGTGAGAACTGAGACACTTAGTCTCTTAAAGTAGCTTAATAGTTGAAAAAGTTAACTGGGAGTTGACTTATTGGTAAGCGACCTCGAAATCCGGATTTTATGGCTCAGATAGCTTCGTTAGGTGATTTGGGACATATGAGTGTGTTCGGAATGAAGTTTTGATGTCCGCCGTAGAATTAGGCTTGAATTGGCGAAAGTTAGTTTTTGGCGATTTCCGGTCGGCAGTGGAAAATAGTCTATAAGGTTCGGAATGGAATTTCGATAATTGGATCAGGTTCGTAATGTTATTTTGGATATGTGTGCAAATTTTTAGGTCAATCAGATGTGTTTTGGTTGGTTTCGGCATCGTTGGCGAAATTTAGATGTTTTAAAGTTCATAGGCTTGAATTTGATGTAATTTTGGTGTTTTTGTGTTATTTTTTGTGTTTTGAAGGCTCGACTAAGTTTGAATGAGGTTGTGGGGTGTGTTGGTATGTTTTTTTGGGGCCCTGAGGGGATCGGGATTTATTTCGGATGGTTAACGGAGGATTGGACTTAAGAATTTGCAGCAAAATAGCTGCTGGTTTGAATTTACTGGTGTGGCCGCACCTGCGGATGGGGAGCCGCAGGTGCGATGCAGTAGGTGCGAAGTTCCTTGCGCAGGTGTGAGAAGAGGCTAGGCAGGAGGAATCCGCAGGTGCGGAAAAGCAATCGCAAGTGCAAGAATTGGACTGTTAGTGGGTTTTCGCAGGTGCGCACCTGGGACAACATGTGCTAATAATTGTCCGCAGGTGCGGATTAACTGGGCAGAACAGTATAAATAGGTGCCTCCGCGAATATTTTGTCATTTCTTCCATTGTTGCATGTGGTTGAGCTTGTTTGACAGCAAATTTGAGGGAGAATTCGAAAGTCTTCAGTGGAGGTAAGTTCCCGGATTATAAAACTCGTTTCTATGTTATTTTGTAATGGATTAGGCATGTGATTTGAAGAATTAAAGTGGAAAAAGTTGGGAAAAAATGGGGAGGAAATTTGGAAATTCTTTTGGTGATTTGAGTGGGTAATTATGGTCCGATTGTGGTGTTCTTGGTATGTGTAGAATCGTGGGAGAATGAGGATTCTAGTGATGTGAATTTTATAGAATTCCAAGACGTGGGCCCGGGGCTCGGATTTGGCCAAATTTCGGAAATTATGTTAAAATTTATATCTTTCGATTTGGTTTTGTTCCGTTAGCGTATATTGATGATGTTAATCTGATTTTGGTTAGATTCGGAGCGCTTGGGAGCCAATTCGAGGGGCAAGCGCATCGCGGAGTAGCTTTTGGGCAGTTTTGAGGTATGTAACGATTGTAACTATAAACTTGAGGGTATGACACCCCGTTATTTGATATTGTGTTGATAAATGAGGTGATGCACATGCTAGGTGACGAGTGTGGGGGCGTGCACCGATAGGGATTGTGACTTGGTCCGTCCCATAAGTGACTATTAAGCTGCGTATTCGATTTGAAACCTTACGACATCCTATTTTTCAGAAGTTTATACTTGTTTCTGAGTTGTGAGACATGTTTGGGACCTTGTGCCAATCTGTATAGACCCTCAGGGGTATTTTCCATGTTTGGAGCCTTGTGCCGACCTGTTTATACCCTCAGGGGTACTTTTTTACAATATTCTACCACTATCCTGATAGAACATCTGTGAACTCAGTCATGTTTCCTACTTGTTGTTATTTTCACGGTTATCACAGTACTTGAAAAAAAACTCTGAAAAGTATTTTGGGCAGAGTCCCATGAGTTGAGTTGAATTTCCCAAGAGGCTTGTGAGGGTGAATGAGTCAGGCCGAGAGCCGAGTAGGTGATGGTAGCTATGGATCGGGATGCACGCCGCAACAGTATATATATAAGTGTTAGGCCGAGCGTCGAGTATGTGAGGATAGTTATAGGACGGGCTGCACGCTGCAACAATATATATGTTACCTATTACATATGGGTCGGGCTGCACGTTGCAGCAATAGAGATTATATATATATATGGATCGGGATGCACGCCGCAACAATATATGTTATATATGGATCGGGCTGCACATCGAAACAATATACATATTGGATCGGGCTGCACGCCGCAACAGATATAACGCTTGGGCTGAAGGAGCCCCTCCAGGAGTCTGTACACCCCTAGTGAGCGCAATCGACTATTATATGGATCGGGCTGCACGCCGCAACAGATATAACGCTTGGGCTGAAGGAGCCCCTCCAGGAGTCTGTACACCCCTAGTGAGCGCAATCGACTATTATATGGATCGGGCTGCACGCCGCAACAGATATAACGCTTGGGCTGAAGGAGCCCCTCCAGGAGTCTGTACACCCCTAGTGAGCGCAATCGACTATTATATGGATCGGGCTGCACGCTGCAACACATGTTATATATATGGAACGGGCTGTACGCCACAACGCATGTTATATATATGGAACGGGCTGCACGCCGCACCAGTATAAATATATATATATATATAATTGTAGTAGAGCGGGCTGCCTGCCGTAGCAGTTGCGTATGTTCTTGGTACTTCCTAAGTATGAGTGTTTAAGTGAGAGCATGAGATGCTGATAGTGGAGTCACGAGTGACTGAGAGGCTTGCCCGAGAGGCTTTATTGTGAGTGATACTGTGCCCGAGGGGCTTATATTTTATGAAAATGCTGTTTTCACTCTTCTTTACACTGAGCCTTTGATAATAAATGTTGGATAAATGTTTTTAATATGAGATTTTTAAATGGAAACCAGAGTTTTATGAAATATTCGGAATTGTGGATTCCTGACTTGATTTATTCATTTCCACTACTATTCATTATATGGTTTTACATGACCTAATTGCTCGTCACTACACTCAAGTTTTTAGTTACATTGATTACTTACTGAGTTGGCGTACTCACGTTACTCCCTGCACCTCTGTGTGCAGATCCAGGTACCGGACCATCTCACTAGTTGATTTCCGGACGAGCTTGGAGTTGTTCAAGGATTGAGGTAGCTGCTAAGCGTCCCCATATCACCTCATTTCCTTCCCTCAGATCATAGTTTATTTTGGTCTTTTGTACCTCAGACTTTTGTTGTAGCAAGCCACTATGTTGTACATTGTATTTTCAGTCTTAGACGCTCATGACAGTTGCCTCTAGGTTTTTGGGAAGTGTGTATTTTGTTTCATCTCAGTCTGCTATTTTATAATCTGCTAATTTTTGGGAAATTATGATATATATATTGATAGTCTGAAATGGTTGGTTAGCCTAGTTTTATGATAGGCGCCATCACAGCGGTTTAGGAATCGGGGTCGTGACAGAATATCCGACTCCAGATCTCCCAAATATTTCCAAAATCAATTACATACCATAAATATAGCTATAAGAAACTAATCTAGTCAATGAAATCTAAGCTAAAGAGAGAAATTAGGAAAATCGTCCCAAAAAGCCTCTCCGGTCCAAATCTCCAAAAATTCGACTTTCGCCATTTCAAGCCTAAATGAGCTACATACCTTCAAAACACAATACGGACACGCCCCTGAGGTCGAAATCACCCAATGGAGCTAGCGGAACTGACGAAACTCCATTCGAGAGTTGTCTTCACAGAATATCTGACTACGGTCAAAATCCTAAGACTTAAGCTTCCGTTTAGGGACTAAGTGTCCCAAAACACTTTGAAATCACAACCAACACCTCCCGACAATACACATAAGCAGAAAAAGACACGGGGAAGCAGTAAACAGGGGATCACGGCTAAAACTCTCAAAACGACTGATCGAGTCATTACATGTGGATTATTGGTTAATTATTGGTTTTTAGTGGCAGTTAACAAATAAATTAGAAATTATGGATAATTATTTATGTGAGATTTTGGATAATTATTATGGGGGCAACAATCCACTTGGGATTATAGAAATATGGCAGCAAATTTCCATCTACTCATATGCTTAAGGAGGTGGTGGCCTCATTTAAGGATATGTGCACCTTATCTCATTTTTGTGGAAGAATGCTATTAAGAAGGCCTCTCTAATCCATAAAATGGAAATGCTTATAACTACAAAGTGCGTATGAAGCTACAACAAAATCTATACGAGATTACATTATGTAATGGCAACATGACTTGCGCTTCTAAGAGAGCACGGTACAATCTTTCTCAAGAATATCATATGGATTTTTCTCTACTTCGATTCGCTGTTACGTGTTTTTTCTCAAAAGATGTGGGTTAGATGGATTGTTAGGAGAATTGGCTCAGGTATTTTAAGGCTATCCATTATTTCCTTTTGGCATGATCCATATAATACAAACGAAACGAGCAAATGCACAACTTTCATAAATGACTCTATTCATAGAAATGCTAGAGGTGCCTATGTTCTTGATTCACCATGTTTCCTATTATTCTATCATCTTTTGAGGAATCTCAGAAAATATGTAAGTTGATTAATTCTATTTCATGACATTAATTTAAAGCGTAATGATCTTATGACATTCCGAGAAATCTTATTAACGCACTTCTTATGCATTTCATGCATTTATTCATGTACATTGACCCATGTCCAGAAGGCGTTATATACGCATATATTATATGTATATGGGATATGGGAAAAGGTTACGACGTTATATATGCACCACCACTTAATCAGCTGGTATCCGTTGATGAATTGCCCACAGTGGCCGAGATGATATGATAGGATGCCCTCAGAGGCCTGATGATGTTATGTACACACATACCTATGCATGGTATGACATTTATATGCATATGCATGACATTATAAATATGAAATGATTCACAAAGCTATTCAGACTTACATGTTGAGTCTTTTACTCCATGTTTCTCTCATGTCTTTTATTTACTGATTTTCATTCCTTACATACGCGGTACATTATTTGTACTAACGTCCCTTTTGCCTAGGGACGCTGCATTTTATGCTCGCAGGTCCCGATAGACAGGTTGAGAGTCCTCCAAGTAGGATATTAGCTCAGCGGAAGGTGTTGGTGTGCTCCATTTGCTCCGAAGTTGCTTATTTGGTCAGTATGATTTGGACATGTATTGATTAGTATGGTGGGGCCCTGTCCCGACCTTTATGGTATTTATCTACTCTTAGAGGCTTGTAAACATATGTCATGTATGTGAAAGATTGTATGGCCTTGTCGGCCTATGTTCAATATACGAGTGATCATTTTGGTTTTATACTGTATTTCATATGTATAAGTTTGTATTACATTTTGGGTCGTCCTATGTCAAGTATTCCCTCATGTTTTATTCTAGTTATCTCACGATAACCTTTCCATATCATTTACCTATAATAGTATGATATGAAAAGATATGTTACATTGGTACTCGATTGAGTAAGGTAACGGGTGCCCGTCACGACCCATCGGTTTGGATCGTGACACCGAAATCATTGATTGGTTAAACACGAGAAGATTTTTCATGAAGTCTCATATATAGTTATATATAGTTAGAAGAGAATAAATGGTCAATACAAATGGATTCAGTATTAATTACGGGGTGGTTATATATTCTTTAAGCGTAACATACAATAACAACAAGTAATGAGGGTAATGGACATGCGAGATATCAGGTGGCAGTTACAAAAATCTTATTATTTTAACTCTCACTTCTCCCACTTTGTATCCCATCTAAAAATATCTTGATCTCTCTCGACTAATATATTGAATTAATGCTAAACAAGAAGAGGATCTCCCTAGTTCTCTCTCGACGACTAAACCCTAGAGCTCGACGACTGCTGCGCAAGCCCATCGATCACTGCCATGGCCATTCTGGCCAGTGGTGAGCCACCACCAATGGCTGGGCAGTCTACACAACCATCTCCCATCACTACCCAGCCCAACTCGACAACAAACAACAACCAAAAACCCATGAACTACGCACAAGCAGTTAAACCTACAACGACTAATACCATGCAGAATCATGCTGCGACAGTTGAGCCTATTGCATTCAGACGAGCAACCTTTCTTCAAGGACAACCATTGGTAAGATTTACAGTATCAGAAGTCGAAAGGATGAATATCATGGAAGAATTAAAATATGCAGTAGTGTGCAAATTTGCATATGGATGGCCTGATTTGTAAGAGTTACGTAAAATCATCCCTATGCAATGTGGAATCAAGGGTGAATGCAAAATTGGTTTCCTGAGAGATAGACATGTATTGATTCGACTGACATTATGGCAGGATTTTATTGAATTCACGTCGAAAAGTGTTTATTACGTCAAAGACAAATTTGGCAATGAATTCCAGTTGAGAACATTGTTGTATGATGCAAAGTTCAAAGCTAGTGAGGAGACACCTAAGGTAATGGCTTGGATCTCTTTTCCCAATCTGTTGCCGACCTTTTTTGTCAAAGAATGTCTATTTTCACTTGCATCAGCAATTGGTAAGCCTATTCACCTTGATATGGCCACTGTGAACAAGACGAGGCCAAGTTGTGCGCGTGTGAAGGTGCTTGTTGACTTATTGGCTGATCTCCCTAAGAAGGTGAGAATGGATATAGAGAATGAAGTATCTGGTGAGGTAAGAACTGAATGGGTGACTGTAAGGTATGATTACCTGCCAAAATATTGTAAGGAATGTAAGTTACAAGGACATGACATGATGGAATGTTGGAGAATCCACCCAGAATTAATGGCTACAAAAAATGTGGAAAACCAGGTTACAAAAGAAGCAGTGGTAGAAGCTAATGGTGCAAAAGGTAATGAATCAGGTCCCTTGATGATTCTCTCGAGTGGCAAGGTGGTTGGCAATCTTAATCAACAATGGAAGGAAGTGAAGGATAACAGGAACAAAGGAAAGGATAAGGTGAATGAGACTTTTAAAAATACTGGGCAACAAATGGTAACAGTGGAGCAAACTGCTTTAATTTCTAAACAGGTACAAATTGCTAATAAGTTTGCTGTTTTAGAGGTTGAAAGCATTGACGCCAATGTGGATAATCAACTGGCTTTGGTAAACACTACTGGACAAGGAGAAAGTTCCAATCTAACAAGGAATAATGCACTAAACTCAACAGCACCAGTCTTTATTCCAAAAAACATTGGAATTGATAAAACAAATGGCAACAGGGAAAAACATGCTATGGGTCAGAGTTTGAACCCTGTAATTCCTATC
>ML426445.1:90005-103580 GCA_005239525.1 Nicotiana knightiana | reverse complement strand
TTTGTTCCAAGCTCTTCATTTTTCTAGTCATTTCCTCCTGTTCCGTATTCTTGTCAGGCTTTTTCTTCTCAACTGGGCACATGTTCTGAGGGATATGCTTGTATGAATCTTGAACCTTGAAAGCCAGTTCTGGAGAGTAATGTTGAGCATCACGAGCATTCAGTTGCGGATAAGTGTCGGACTTTTGAGCAAGAGCTGGTTGAGGAACAGTGAGAGTAGGGACAGTGGGTACTGTATGTGGGTCATTTTCTGAGGGGTGCGGTTGGAGGACGTGGAATGGAAGTACTGGGGATAGTGGAAAGGTTAACGCTTGGACTGAATCCATGTTGGTACAATGGGTTACTTGTTAGGGAGATGGGCACTTGATTTGAAACTGAAACATTATCCAAAGTCCCTATGGGTAGTGGAGGCGGTGCCTGTCCATTCGCCCAAGCTTGGTACATCTCTGCCAATTGTTGCTTCAACACTCTTACTTCTTCAACCAATCCCGAACTTTGTTCGACCAATTGTTTATGGACATCATCATTATCTGACTCGTTCCCACTGTTGTTTGCCATGCTACTTTTCCCTTTTGATCTCGTGTTGTAAGGGTGAGTTGCCAGTTTAAACCACAAACCAACCACCTCTGTTTAACTATATCTTTTTAGATGACAAACAACAAACGTGTTAGAGTTAGGCATTTTGCAGATATTAATCACACATTATATGTCATATACCATTTTTATTTCTAGAATGAGTTTGACAGGCTTCATGCTTCATCCCGGCTTATCGGTTAATTGGTTTATTTTCATCTTGAATTTAGCGTTCTCTTTTCTTTCTCTCTCCCTTTATTTTTTTTATTTTTTATTTATTTTTATTTTATTTTTTTGATTAATTATGATTATGATCGCATCCGATGGGGATTGCCTACGTATCATGAATCAGACCATTACGTAGTTTAGGATGGAAAAAATTTTCTTTATTTTTTATTTTTTTATTTTTTTATTTTTTATTTTTTATTATTATTATCATTTTGTAAAAATAAAACAATCTAAAATATTTTTCAGCCAAACTTCTTTTATTTTTTTTAATAATGAGAGACAAGGAAATATATTCTAAAAACATGACTGGAATAAAACAGACTTTGATAAAAATAAAAGACTCCAAATATAAAATTAAAAATGCGACAAATAAATATGAAACTAAGAACTAATGGACTGCACTAAAAATTTAATCTTCAATGGTCTTCTTGCTTAAACTGATATCATCAATGATCTGCATCTCTTGGCCTCCACTCTCCCCCCAAAGTCTCGTACAAATTTTGAAACACCGCTGGCAACTGTGGGACGATGGCACGTGCCTGTTGACCAACTTCCTCATTGCTTAGATGGCGATGATCATCATGAACATATGCTGCTTTCTCTGCCAATTGAAGTACCTGCTCTCTGGCTTGCCCCATATTCATGTGACAATTCTGCAACCACATCTGGGTAGTGTTGAGGGCGTGCCTCATCTGAGCCTCACGTCCCTCATATTCTTCAATGCGACGGTTTAACACACCTCTCTCAATCATCCACTGACGCCGCTCTGCCTCAAAATCTGCATGCTGATAATCCCTCTTCTGCCTTTTTATTTCTTCCAACTGTGCATAAAGCTGACCCTTTGAGCGTATCCAGTGTGCCCTTTCTCTTTCAAACTGCTCTTTATGTTGATCAAACTCTAGTTGTTGTTGGTGCGCATCCTCTTCGATGATACTCAAGTCTTCTTGCAACTTATTTTTGTTCGCCTCCACTCTTCTGACTAAACGAATCGTGTTTGCCAGTTCTTCTTCTAAGCGGGCTGCCTCATTCTTAGCATGCTTTAAATCTTTATCCATGATCTCTAAGGCAGATTGATAATCTTTCTCAATATTTAAACGGATCTGAGCGACTCCGGCTTGTTGCTGGGCTTGTTGTTTGGCTATGGTCATCTGAGCGTGCTCCAATTCCTCTTTCAGCTTTTCTATAGTTCTTTGATCATTTCTCCTCCTGTTCGACCCCTCTGGCCTATCTCTAAACGATGAAGGATCATGAAACCATGTAATATACTCAGGGATCACCTCTCCACGATCTCGATCTTCTACCATCTCATTCAACTCCGAGACTTTACTTGCATACCAGATTTTCATAATTTCTTCTTCGTCATGAGGTTGATCTTTACCAAAATCATAACAAAACTTGCTCATATCTCTTACTGGCGACACCTCTTGTAATCGTACCAACTGGCGCATCACCCGAAGTGGAGCATAGGGCTGAACACCATCCAATCCCATAAGTGCCAAATAAGAATGATATGCAGACTCACAAATGACCTCTTTAGAGGAAAACCAACCGTAGTTCCAAGTGATTCGTTTGGCTGACGAAGTAAGAAGCAGCTTTTTCCAGGCATCAATCCCTTCTGGTAAGTCACATTTGTCAATATTTTTCTGGTGATCATAAGTGCGATTGGGCCAGAGCTCACTAAAATTAGTGATACTAGGATGACGATAAAAATGCTCCAAAAACCATATCTGTAACAAAATGTTGCAGCCATCAAAGTTTCGTGCGCCCAATTTACATCTAGTTAAGGCACGAAAAATGGAAGAAAGAATCATAGGGACCAAAGTATAATCATTCCCTTTTGAGGTCAGAGCCTCAACCACACCTGCCAAGCGGATGTCAATGCGTCCTGCCCTTTCCGGAAAAACTACACGTCCCAAAAAAGCAACCATAAATGCAAACCTCCTGTGTATCTTCCATGTTTCCTTGTAATGGGCCTTTGCCGGCGAAGATTGCGGCCCCACCCCTGGAAATGGGCGATTTCCTCCAAGGTCGGAGTCATTTCACAGTCAGTAAAATGGAACACATTGTTTTCAGGATCCTAGTGCGGAATCAAAGCTTCGATCACATCCCTCCTAGGCTTGATAGTCATCATGTGAACCAAATGTCCCAAGTACTTCTTTATCTAGTTTCGATCATATTCCTTAAAATATCTCCACCAATCCCACAACAATTGTGGTATCTGATCAATAATAACAAAATCCGGTATTCCTTCTGACCTGGGCCTCTTTTCGGACTTACCTCTTTCTCCACTCATGGTGTACCTATTTATCTAGACACGAAGTTAGATTTTAATATATTATTAACACAAAAATTCCGATTTCTCGGGTTTTGACTTTATAAAAAAAATAAAATAAAACCAAACTATGGGACTAAAAAAAATTGGTTAAATTAGTAAAATAATTATGAGAAAGAAAAGAAGACTCAAAATGACTATTCATTTGTAAAGTGAACACAAAAACTGGTCTCTTTTGTTAAAACGACCATTATGCATTTTCGAGGAAGGTTTTAAGGCTATTTCGAGGAAGGTTTTAAGGCTATTTCGACAAAAGGACCGAACATATGGGCAAAACTTGTCGAAAGTTAAAAAAACTGACAAAGTAACTATCTTATTATTTTTATTTTATTTTTTTTACAGTAAGAGAAAAATAATAGTCCATATACACTTTTTTTTTTATTTTAATATATTTTTTTTTAAATGGGGTTGAACCTGATGAAGGTTGCCTACGTATCTCACATCCGGTGAGAATCAAACCCGCGTAGTTCGGTTAAAATAAATTTTAAAAAAATATATAATTTGAAAATTGTGCTTTTGCATACTAGAACCCTTCAAAAATTTACTTTTTTAAAAAAAAAAATAACTTATGAAAACTTGGAGGAAATTTTCTCTTTCTCTCTCATCTGTTTAATCGATCTATCCTAAAGCCGGTCAACATTTGAATGAAGCCTACCAAATAATGTTACATATAGCACATAAATATGAACATGTTGGTCCGAAAATAGGCACCTAGTCCTAGACGGACCCGGCCCCTGTGCCGAGTCCCGCTAAGTCCAATGCACATGATGCAAATAAAACGTAGCCTACTAGGGATATTCATTGCTTGTGGCTTGTTCTTCTAGGTTTTCCAAATCTTAAAGGAGATAGTATCTAGACCTGGCTTACCCAGGCGGACAACCCGAGCCGAGGAGCGTCAAGCATCACCAGTAGTAGAACAACATTGGCTGGCTAACGGCTCTCCCGCCTAATCATGTGTGAATAAATCCTTCACCAGAAGCTGATAGGCTAACTGGCTTTATCTTAAGACAGAAATTTTTTGTGATGCTGGTAGGCAAACACAACATAGCTACCTATAAGAAGACTTAGAGGGGTGCGAGAGAGGATACAGTTTATATCAAGTTCAAAACAATATTAAAGCGGTAAATAAGCAACAAATAGCACATTAGGCTTCCAAACACAATAATATTCAAAACGTGATAAAAGCAAAACAAGAGTCAATATACAAAGCTCGAATTCTTATTAATTATCCCCAGCAGAGTCGCCAGAGCTGTCACACCTCTTTTTTTTTGCAGCAACCCTATTACGAGGTTGAGTTAGAAGAGTTTTTCCAATCGAAGTGACATTTTGAAAAAGGGATTATTTATCATTTAGAGTCGCCACTTGGAACTGAGTTTTGGTGTTCCAAGTCACCTTTTATTGAATCCCTTATCAAAAGGAAGATTTGACTCCTAATTCATGGTCTACGAAAACAGAAGATTGAGTAAGGAATTCTGTTGACCGAAGGGAAGGTGTAAGGCACCCCTCGAGTCCCGTGGTTCTAGCACGGTCGCTTTATTGACTAATGTAAGGCTTAAATCAATTTTTAGCTATTCTTGTATTTTTATTGATTATGGCTTATTTATTACCGCTTAATTAATTATTGTATTTTTATTAATTATATTCACCAAGATGCGGTACGCACACAAGGTATTCTTTGAAATTAAATGTTAAACCAATGTACAGAACATACACATAATTATAACATAATAATTTTAAATTTAAAGGCATCGAGACGGGGGAATGCGCATACGACCCTTTTATTACTTAAACATAACAATCCAAGGTTCGGGTATGAACACATGGGCTAATAGTGTATTTAAAATATTTAATTATTTTTTCTCTTTTAGATTCGAGATATATATTTGTATATTATATTATTAATAAGATTATTTTACCAACGTTGCACGAACGCATACCTAGGTTTTAATTTTGGGAATCGCAATTATGTTACGCGAACGTCTACATAATCACGTTGGATTAGTTAAAAGGGCGCCTAAAGCACTCTAACGGTGTTCATTATTCTTCCCTTTTTTCTAAATTTTGAAATTATTGGGAAGGCCACGTTTTGAAATCATTTGGTTGAACTTCAATGAACTAAGAGTGCAAATAATCAATTTCCTAAGCCAAACCATTAAAACTTTGAGTCTGAAATGCAAATCAAATAATATGACAAAGAAATATTAAACTTAGAATGTTCTTGAGATTAACTCGTCAAACTGAAAATGAATATATGGTGAACTCGTAATTCACGTTGTACATTCAAGAATTCAATTTCTAATCATCATTAGTGAATATATGATTAATGGATATATTACTTTAAAAAGATTTAGGTACCAAGATAATTAAGTTACAATTAAAACTAAGATGCACCACACTTCTAAACTTCTGAAAATGTTTACGAAATAAGTCTAAATGGACCTCAATGCCTTGGCGTAACAGTGTCATATTAGAGTCTGTTTACCCAAGATTAATCACCAATAACAAACTATCCATTTACAACTTTATGCATAACCAAAGGAAAATAAGTAACTAAACATTCAATAATCCACCAAAAGAGTTCATTCTAGCCATAGTTATCACTGTTCTGTCAACAATATTAACAAAGAAAGCAATTTGCACAAACAGAACACAATAACAGCGTGAACATTATTAAACCAATCCGGATTACAAAGTTGAAATCGAACAGTACCATAAGACTGAAGTAATCTGAATGCTTTATATTTTCCAGATCTCTTAGCTCTTAGCTAAGGAGAGGAGCTTGGACCAGTATCGGCACAGAAACAATAGTGAAGTCGAACGGCGGAACCGGAAATCGAACGATGACAACTCCAGCCTCAAGCAAATGCCATGAGTTTAATACCCAAAAAAATCGAAATGAAAAAGAATAAAGAAACAAAAGCTTTCTCCTTTTTCTAATATATCTATCTTTAATTTTGTAACACTAAATCTGAAATTTTCAAGTTCCGTATACTCTGTGTTTGAGAGAGAGGCGTCGTTTTTCTGTCCCTTTTTTTTTTGTGCTCCCGTCAGTTTTTTTTTCCTCCCCCTTTTTTTTCTTTTTGTTATTTCTATTATAGAATAAGGTGGATGAAGTGGTTGGTCAAATATGATATTGTATGGGAGTAGAAGTATGGGATTTTTAGGCTAAAAATTTGGGGTTAGTTAGCTAATTTAAAAAAATCAGATTTTTTTAGATAAAGTTTGTTATCAACAAACTTTATCCTAACTTTAGCTTCAAAGCTTTATTTTTAATTAAAAAAATTCGTTTTTTTTCCTTTCTTTATTTTTTTTAAACTCTTTTTTTTGTTTTAATATATACACACACACACACACACACACGTACCATCCTGCTTTTAGACTTAAAGTAAACTATAAAAATAAGAAAACTCAATATTTACACTATAATTTAAATCATACAAAGAAAATATAATAATTTACTTATTAAATTCTAATTAAAAGATACTCCATATATATACACTTTAAGAATGTGATATTATTATTATTATTATTTATTTATTTACTTTAATTAAATAAAATCTACTTAGTGTAAGATAAAAGCTTAAAATATCAATATTAGGCCTAAAAGGAATATTTCTACTAATATAGTATAACATTTGAGTGTGGTCAAAAACTAGTTGTTCACAGCATATATATATATATATATAGACACACACACACACACACACACACATACCATCCTGCTTTTAGACTTAAAGTAAACTATAAAAATAAGAAAACTCAATATTTACACTATAATTTAAATCATACAAAGAAAATATAATAGTTTACTTATTAAATTCTAATTAAAAGATATTCCATATATATATACACTTTAAGAATGTGAGTATTATTATTATTTATTTATTTATTTTAATTAAATAAAATCTACTAAGTGTAAGATAAAAGCTTAAAACATCAATATTAGGCCTAAAAGGAATATTTCTACTAAAATAGTATAACATTTGGGTGTGGTCAAAAATTAGTTATTCACAGGTTTATTGATTTTCCATCCTCCACTATCCATCTAGTGTTGTTAATGCATAGCTCCGTTCCTTTTCTTATTAATTTCCAAGTGTGAGAGCCTTTGTTCTTGATGTCCTTCAGATTGTATTTGCTGGTTAAAGTTCTGGTCCATAGGGCCTCTTGCTCATTTCTAAACCTCCATGCTAGGGCTGCATTGAAGTCATAGTTTTTCCAGAGTGTATTAGGGATACCTAGGCCTCCTTATTTTTTTGGCATTGTAACTATGCTCCACCTGGCTAAGTGGCATTTCTTCCTGGTTGTTGTGCTTCCCCAGAGAAAGTTTCTTTGGATTATTTCTATTTTATAAATGGTTGTCTTGGGGAGGTCATATATTTGCATGACGTGGTTTGGGATTGCGGCTAAGGTTTCTTTGATGAGTGTTGTCCTACCGGCCAGGGTGAGGAACTTAGTTTTCTAGCCTTTAAGTCTGGTGTTCATCCGGTCTAAAATGAATTGGAAGTTTTTTTTGGTGGGAGAGTTATTGAGCATGGGGAAACCTAGGTATTTACCAAAGTTATGCACACTTCTCATTGAGAAGCAACTACTTAGATGGTCTTTAAGGTATGGAGGTGTGTTTTTGAAGAACATAATTTTAGATTTTTCAAAGTTGATGGCTTGCCCTGAAGCCTCACATAATTTGTTGATAGTATCAATAATCGAGTTGCAACTCTTTTGGTTTGTTTCTGCTAGGAGGATAAGGTCATCCGCAAAGAACAAGTGAGAGAGCTCTGGGATTTTTAAGGATATCTTTATCGGGATCCATCTGCAGCAGCCTATTTCATGGTCAATTAATCTTGACAGCATTTTCATACATATGATGAAGATGTACGGTGACAGGGGATCTCCCTGCCTGATGCCTCTGGATGGCTCAAAGGATTCTGTTTTTGAGTCATTTATTTGGATGACCATGGTGGAGGTGGTGATGCAGGACATAATGAGTATGATAAGGTCAGGGGGGAAGTTTAGTAATGTAAGAGAGAATTTATGAAAGACCATTCAATCTTATCGAAGGCTTTCTCAAGGTCAATTTTGAGGATCATTTTATATTTTCTTCCTTTAACTGTCTTAAAGTGATCAAGCACTTCCCTTATGACTATGGCATTGTCACCAGCTCTTCTGCCTTTGATGAAGCTGGTTTGGGTAGGGTGTACTAAGGCTTTTAAGAGAGGTTTAATACGGTTTGCAATAATTTTCGTAAGGACTTTATAAGTCGTGTTGCACAGGTTTATGGGTCTAAATTGATTTATTGTTTCCGCATTTTGACATTTTGGAATGAGACATATTAGAGTATTGTTCATGTTTTTTAGCATACTTTTTATTTTGAAAGAATATTGACAAAAATCAATAAGTTATTTATTTGTCTCCTTCCAATATTTTTGGTAGAAGAAAGGGTGCAGCCCATCCGGGCCCGGGGATTTATAGGGTTTAAAGGAGTTTAGGGCTTTGTGAATTTCCTCTAAAGATGGGATATATGTTAGATATTGATGCTCTTGCTCTCTAATTTTTGAGTTGTAGGATATATAATTGGTATTAAGCAAACATTTATTATGTCTCGTAGTGTAGAGATTTTGGTAATAATTAGTAATTTGGTCTTTAATGATGTTTTGGTCTTAGTGCCAATTCCCTGCCTCGCCTTTTAGGCACATTATTCTATTTTTCCTTCTTCTTTGTATTCTAGTAATGTCAAAGAATTTTGTGTTGGCGTCACCGTCCTGAATCCATTGAACCCTTGACTAAACTTTCCAAAATTCCTCCTCTTGAGTTAGTATTAAGTTATACTCGCGGAGGAGGTTATTTTCTAGATTTATGAGGAATTGGTTATGAGGGTAGTTATAGAGGATTGAATGCCCTTTAACCTAGCTAATAACTTGTTTTATCATTTAAAAATGTTACCAAAGGTGTGTTCATTCCACTCCTTAACTTTCAAGCTGAAGTTGTCTATTGCTTTGGTAATATTTGGTTGACTCGACCAAGTGTTGTGAACTAAGTCTCTAAATGAGGGGTGAGTTAGCTACATAGACTCTATCCTAAAGATATTATTTTTTTACCTAAAATTCTTCAAAAAATCTACTTTTATTGGGCAATGATCCGAGTGGACTCTAGTTAGATGGTGGACACTAGCTTCTTGGAATAGTTCAGTCCATTCCGTATTGGCTACATATCTATCTAATCGTTCTATAATTATGGTTTAGCAATTTTTCCTCTTGTTAGTCCAAGTAAATTTAGGTCCTCTAAATCATAAATCAACAAGTCCGCAATGGTTTAAACAGTCCAAGAAGTGTGAAACTATACTATAATTTATAGGGAGGCCCCCAAATTTCTCTGAGGCTCGGGTGACTTCGTTGAAGTATCGTGCTACTAACAATGGCCCTTTGTAGTTTTCGGCCACTATCCTTAAGTTGTCCTATAGTAATTTTCTTTCTTCTAGCAAGTTGCTAGCATAAATAATAGAGAGAAGCCATTTTTTAGAAGAATTTTGTACCTTTACCATGGCGTGTATTTCTTGGTCCGTTCCTCCAATTTGGTCTACTAGAGTGTCACCATTGTTCCACATGAGCACTATGCCTCCCGAGTTTCCATTTTTCGGCATTTGAATGAGACTAGAGTATCCAAAATCATGTACTAAGTCATGGTGGTCATCCTGTTTTGTTTCTAGGAGTGCTATTATGCTAGGCCGATGATAGTCCAGCATTGCTCTAAAAGCTCTTCTAAACTCGACGCTACCAGCGCCTCTGCAATTCCAAATGATCATATTCATGCTTGTGTTTCTTGTTGAAGAAACCCATTCATGGCTGCTCATGCATTCCCTGTGTGTCCAGTAATGTGTGAACATCGTGGGTACTAGCACTACGACATGTTGATAAATGCTCGGAGGGTTCGTCTTTCTTATGGAGATTGAGCATTTCCTCAAATCCACCGGGCAACTTAAGATGTATTTTTTTTCTTTTCTTTCTTTGAATGCCATTATTTTTGGATATCGTAGTACCCCATGCTCCACTATTCTTTCTACTAGAGCCTCGTCCTCTTCTTTCTCCTCGTACACTTGGGCTTGATGTTGGTTTTGTGCTTGAGGGGGTGGCACTACTTGGGGTTGGGACACTACTGTACTGTTGTTGGTGGTGGCTGGGGTTTGGGGTGTTTGCTGCATGGGTTGCTGCATGGGCTGTGGGGTATTTAGGGGTTGGTTATTTGCATGGTGTGGGTATAGAGGGAGATGTTGACTGGGCAGACTTGGTGTGGGGAGTTGGTTATAAGATTGGGTGCTCCAAGGTGAGGGATGTTGTCCTGCATGTAGAGTCGCTAGTTGGGGTTGTAGAGGGCTCATCCATGGACGTAGCCATGCATTGCTTAGACCTAGTTGTAGGCCCTCCGCCACTATTTGAGCTAAGTATCTTAGGTCTCCTATTTGAATTATTATGTCCCTCCCCTCTAGTTGTAGACTCACATTCAGAGATTTCCCCATTAGACCCAATTCCATCCAAGATTGTGGAGTGTGGTCCGATGGGGTTGGCCTTGTGGTGAAGATCAGTGGGGTTTGGTGTTGGTTCATGGGGTTTGGGCGTGTCCAGACATAGTGCCTGGTCCTGTGGAATCTTCTGTTGTGATGGTGGTTTGGGGAAAGTCTGGGCATGTTGTGTTTGTGTAGGGATAGTGTTTGAGTCTTGTAGTTGAAGATTACCTTGCTTAGGGGTATTATTTATTTGGTTTAGTAAGCCCGTTGCCTCTTGGTTGTGCTCTTTGATGTGTAAGATATCTTGCCTTGTCTTAGGATCCAAATTGTCTAGAACATTAATGGTTGATTGATCTAGGTTTGACAAAAGTTGATGTGGGGTAGTACTATGATCCTTCTCTAAGGAGTTGTTATGGTAAGTTGATGGGGGTGATGTCCATCTTTTGGGTATTAGTTATGCTGACATATTTTTATTATCCATTGTTATTAGTTATGCTGACATATTTTTATTATCCATTGTTTGATTTGATGTATTAAAAGCATTGCACAATTTCTAAAAGAACTGTTTGTTTACAAAAATACTCTCATAACCATCTTCTTAAAAGAAACACATGTTGTGGAATGTTTTTATATTACAAAGGCTTAAAAAATTATTTGATTTGTCTACCTATATTGTAGTATATAAATTAATATTACTTATAAAAAAGAAAATATGCTAAGTATTTATTTATTTACTAGGATATAATTTTATCTCTCACTTTCTTCGATTTCAACTTGCATTAATATAGTTATAGCAATATTTAATCAAGCATAAATTTTGAAGGACAATTTTGTCTTTAACTAAGTTAATGCATGCATTAAAACTCATTGCATTGTTAATACCATGGTTTCTTATGCATTAGTTAATACAGTCTATTTTGTACTATATTTTTTGTATATTGATAGTCTATTTAGTATATTTTTTATATAGTGATAGTTTATTTTGTATATATTTTGTACAGTGACAGTCTATTTAATATATTTTTTGTATAATGACAGGCTGTTGTGTATAAATTTGATAGACTGAGTATGTTCATGTGAATACGAAAGGAGACAAATTACGCCAACGTGAGCTAATATTCAACCATGAGTTTGAAAACCTCCCTTGAGGATTATATAAGATATTCTTCAAATTTCACATTCATTTTTTTTTACTTTAGTTGAATGGAGAGAGGTAAAGTCTACCAATTGATAAATGGATGCATGGTTTTGAAGAAGAGGAATGCATTAGATTGTATGGCCTGGCATCTTCACAGAAATTTTAATGAGATTGTAGAACAAAAAATAGATGAATAAATAAGCAGGTCCTCTAAACTTTTCATTCTTTTTTCACCATCTGAAACTTCATTAAAGATAACCAGCCTCGCACATGCGCCCACTGGCCATTTACCCATCCCCCCACATGCACCCAATTGCTAGCTTTTGCGGGCTCGCACCTGCGAGATAAGTTCTGCATGTGCGATTACATCAGTAGGCAGCAAGTATCAACTTATTCTAAGTCCAAATTTGACCCTTAACCATCCGGAATCCACTCGAGGCCCTCGGGACCTCAATTAAACATACCAACAAGTCTTAAAACACCATAAAAACTTAGTCGAGCCTTTAAATCACATCAAAGAACGCTAAAAATATGAATTACACATCGATTCAAGCCTAATGAACTTTGAAACTTCAAACTTCTACATCCGACTCCGAAACCTATCAAATCAAGTCCGATTGACCTAAAATTTTGCACACAAGTCATAATTGACATTACGGACCTACTCCAACTTCCGGAATCATAATCCAACCCCGATATCAAAAAGTCCACTCCCGGTCCAACTTTTCAAAATTAAACCAAATTTCTAATTTTCGCCAATTGACGCTAAAATGACCTACCGACCTCCAATTCAACATGCGAACACGCTCCTAACACCAAAATCACCCTACAGAGCTATTGGAACCATCGAAACTCCATTCCGGAATCGTCTTCACACAATTCAAACTACGGTCGATTCCTACGACTTAAACTTTCATTTTTTCGGACTATGTGTCCCATTTGACTCCGAAGCCAAAGACAAATCCTCCCGACAAGTCACAAAACGCGAAAATGAAATAGAGGGAGCAATAATAAAGGGTCCGGGGCTAATACTCTCAAAACGACCGGCCAGGTCGTTACATCCTCCCTCTCTTAAGAAAAAACATTTGTCCTCGAACGAGTATGGAGACATACCTTAAGTGGTGAAAAGATGAGGATAATGGATGCGCATATCGTGCTCGGTCTCCCAAGTCACCTCCTCGACCGAATGACCCCTCAACTGAACCTTCATAGACGCGATGTTCTTTGACCTCAACTTTCGAACCTGCCTGTCCAAAATGGCCACTGGCTCCTTAACATTAGATAGGTTCTTGTCCAACTGGACTGAGATGAAGTCTAGCACATGAGACGGATCGTCTTAATACTTCCAGAGCATGGAAACATAGAATACTTGATGAACTGCAGAGAGACTAGGTGGTAGTGCAAGTCTGTAAGCCATCTCTCCAACCCTCTCAAGAATCTCAAAAGTCCCGATATACCTAGGGCTCAACTTGCCCTTCTTTCGGAACGTCATAAAACCTTTCATGGGTGAAACTAAGAGCAAGACCCCCCAACCATGATTGCAACGTCGCGAACCTTCCGATCCGCATAACTCTTCTTCCTGGACTGGGTTGTACGAAGTCGATCCTGAATCAATTTAAACTTTTCCAAGGCATCCTAAACCAAGTCTGTACTCAATAGCCTAGCCTCGCCCTGCTCGAACCAACCCACTGGAGACCGGCACCTCTTACTATACAGAGCCTCCGGCGTCATCTGAATGCTCGTCTGTAACTGTTGTAGCAGGAAAACTTTGCAAGTGGCAAAAGCTAATCCCAAGTACCCCCCCCCCCCC
>ML426445.1:57133-89805 GCA_005239525.1 Nicotiana knightiana | reverse complement strand
CCCAAGTCCCCCCCCCCCCCCAAAATCTATCACACACGCACGAAGCATATCCTCTAATATCTGAATAGTGCGCTCGGACTGTCTGTCTGTCTGAGGGAGAAATGATATACTCAACTCCATACAAGTACCCAACTCATGTTGTACGGCTCTCCAAAATCGTGATATAAACTGCGTACCCCAGTCAGAGATGATAGATACCGGTACGCCATGAAGCCTGACAATCTCGTAATGACCATACCAAGTCCTGAAAGCAGTCTTCAAGATATATGGCTCTCGAATCTTCAATTGATAATAGCCTGAACATAAGTCGATCTTAGAGTAAGGGTGGGCATAATACCGGCCGAACCAAAAAAATAGGCCGAACCATGAATTTTGATTTTCAATTTCCGTTTAATCGGTTATTCGGTCGATGCGCTGTTTTTAAATTGTTAAATTTTGGTTTTTTGGTGCGATTTATGATTTTGGTATTTCGGTTAAACTGAAAACCCGAAATTTTGGGTATGAATCCAAAACTTATTACCCATATGAAGCCCCAATCTGAATTCTGAAGCCCCCCAATTTCCCAAACCCATCTAAAGCCTAACCTAAGACTTAGCGACTTATATTACTTCCCACTTCCTAGTTATTCCCTTCCTTAGAAATCAGAAATTAGGGTTCCTCCTCTAGTCCTCTGTGCGACTGTTGCAGTGCTGCCGACGTCCACTGTTGTCTGCTGTGACGCCTTCTTCCTCAACTCGTCGCTCATCCTTCTTCCTCAGGTTAGTGGTTACCTCCTTCTTCTGAGTTCCTTTTCAGTTTCAGAAGCACTAGAAGCTCTTAATGTCTAACATGAAGCCCTTCAAGTTAAACATGCCAATCTGGAATTTTGGATCGTATCATTAATAACAGTTTGTTCAACCTATTCTATCTTTATTGTAATCAAATTATCAAACTTGAAATAGTAGCGTACTGCCATTAGACAAATCACAATGATGTTACTCTGTTCTGCCTTCACTCTTTGAGAATGCAATTTACATCAAGCCTTATTATTTGTAATGTTAATTACCTAAATTTTTAAGTTCTAATTTCAGTTAATTCCTTACTATGAATAATCTACAAATGTATTTGTTATAGGAGTTTTGACCTTAATTCTGCTTTCATTCGATTTTCTATAGATGTCAGAAGTTAAAAGTAGAGTAAGTGAGGTGGGTTCATTTGAAAGCGAACCTACTTCTTCACCTACAAATGCAGTTGAAACTAGTCAAGGCCCTAAAAAAACAAAAATCCGTACAATGTAGATCAACTGTTTGGCATCATTTTAAAAAGTTTAAAGATGATAATGGAGGTGATAGAGAAAAGTGTAAGCATTGTGGTCGTGATTATAAGGCTGATTCACGATTGAATAGAACAACATCATTGAATACTCATTTAAAAAAGTGTCCAAAAATACCACAGAAAGTTGATAATACTCAAACACAATTGTGTTTACAAAAGGATGGGCAAATTAATGGTGGGGTGCTTTGAAAATTTTATCAAGAACTAGTTAGGAGGGCTTTAGTTGAGATGGTAATTACGGAGGAATTACCTTTTAGCTTTGTTGAAAAGAAAGGCTTTAGGAAGTTTACGAGCATAGCCCAACCTCTATTTAATGTTCCTTCTTGTAGGACAATTACAAGGGATTGTTTTCAAGTTTACAGTGAAGAGAGGCTTAAACTAATGAAAAATTTCAGAGAAAATAAAATAAAAATTTCCCTTATCACAGACACATGGACTTCGTTTACAAAGAATTAACTATATGTGTTTGACATGTCATTTCATTGATAGAGATTGGGTGTTGCATAAACGAATACTAAATTTTTGCCCTATCTCTAGTCATAAGAGTGCCGAAATGGCAAAAGTTATTAGTAATTATTTGCTTGAATGGAAATTGAATACGGTATTCATTGTTACTATTGATAATGCTTCTTCGAATGATGTCACGGTCAAAGAATTGTCTAAACAACTAGATATGTGGAAAACTGACTCGATGAGTGGTAAGCATTTTAATGTGTGATGCATGGCTCATATACTTAATCTAATTGTGCAAGATGGTTTGAAGGAAATTGATATTTCTGTAAAACATGTTAGACAAGTTGTGAGGTATGTGAGATCATCTCCGCAAAGGACCTTAAAGCTTAGGGAATGTTGTGCACATCAAGAGGTAGATTGTAGCAAAACATTGTGTTTAGATGTTCCTAATAGGTGGAATTTCACCTACTTCATGTTGGAAGCGGCGCAAAATTTTGAGAAGGCCTTTGACAAGCTTCATCTTTTTGATGATAGATTTTCTACTCATCTTTGTAAGCATGTTTGTGAGGATGAGAATGTTGCAGGTCTATTTGTAAGTGATGATTGAGTGAATGTGAGAAACGTGATGAAGTTTCTTGAAACATTTCACGAGCTCACCGAAAAAGTTCCAAGTTCACGTTATGTCACTTTTAATTGTCATTTTGAGGATATATGTGTGCTTAATAGTCATTTGAAAGCTTGTATAGCTAGTGATGATACTAATTTGAGTAAGATGGCTGGGAAGATGAAAGAAAAGTTTAAAAAATATTGGGGTGAACCTGAAAAGATGAATAAAATAATATTCATTGCTTTTGTAGTAGATTCTCATAACAAATTAGAGAGTGTTGGTTTTGCACTTGAGGAAATTTACAGAGAGGAACCAGAGAAGAAATTAAATGCCGAAGTGGATGCTTATTTGAATTATTTGTTTATGGAGTATCAGAAAAAATATTCCAAAGGATGTTATCTTCAATCATCTCCATTTAAATCTACTTAATTTTATGACACATCTGATTCATCTAGTGGAAATGTCATAGCAAAATCTGTGAGAACAAAGCAATTGTTGAAAAGGAAAAAGGAAGACTCCGGAAGTGTAGGTGCTAAATCTAAGTTGGAAAGATATATCGGTGAAGGACAAGAGCCATTGTCTGATGATTCTGATGACTTTAAAATCATAGATTGGTTCTGATGACTTTAAAACCCGTGTTGAAACCGAGAGGTCATTTGGGACTTGCCTGCAAAATTTGGCATAATTCCGGGTTGGTTGGATAGGTTTCAACACGGGTTTTAGAAGTTGGAAAATTTGGAAGTTCATAAGTTCGATTCATGGCGCGATTGGTATTTTCAGATTTTTTGGATGTGATTTGAGACCCCGAGCGAGTCCGTGTTAGGTCATAGAACTTGTTTGTGTGTTTAGACGGGGTCTCGGAGGCCTCGGGCGTGTTCCGGATGGGCTACAGGTCATTTTCCTTCATTTTTGAACTGTTGGATCTGGTGTCCGATGTCCTTCTTCACGATCGCAAAGTTCCCTTCGCGTTCGCGTAGTGTCTGCTGACCCACCTCATAAATTGGTGTTTGAGTTTCTTGAAATTTGTCGGGTTCCGAGATGCGGGCGCGGGGGTCGACTTTTGGGCCGATTTTTAGATTTTGATAAAGATTGAAACTTTATGATCCGTAATAGTTTCTTATGAGTTTTATTTGTGCTTTGAAGTTATTTTGGTTAAATTTGAGCCGTCCGGAGGTCATTTCACCTGACAAGTTCATTTTAGAGTATCAGTTTGTCTTCTTTGAGATAATATCTTGCCTAACCTTGTGGGGGGAACTACCCCTTAGGATTTGAATCCTCTATGTTGATTGTAGTCCGTGTACATGAGGTGACGAGTATGTGCTCGGGCTTATTTGTGAAAATTGGCCTTTTTAAGGATCCTAGGTCCTTGTATTCGTGGAATATGCAGTTGTTCTTGTTATGATTACACTCCATAATTACTAGTTTCACATCTACCTGCTTAATTATAATCACTTGCTTCATATTCCACTATTATTGTTACTTGATTCATATGTGCCTTAATTAAAACTGTTATCTCTTTTATAGCCATGTTATATTTTCCCTAACTGCTTATCTTTATTTGAAGTTATAGTTATCCCTTTTGTAAATGTTCACCCTTAATTGAGATTGTGGTTATCTTCCCACTGCCTACCTTTATTTGAATTGGTTGTATCGCCTTCATAATTGTCCAACCTTAAAAGAAGCTTAGATATCCTATACCTTAATTGACTTGCCCTTGTTGGGAGTTATTTGACTCGTGTTAGTTTCCTTATTGTTGAATCATATATTGTGGAACCATTGTAACATATTGTTTCCTTCCCCGTTGAGTTGTTCTTATTACGCCTAGTATTCTTTATTATGGTATTCCTTGTGAATTAGTTCTACCGTTCTTGTGATCAAACGTTCTTGAGTTGATTTACTTGTCGTACTCTGTATTATTGTCATTTTTGTTGTTGTACTTGTTATGGTGATGCATAAGGTTTCTGCTGTGCGGTTGTTGATGTTGTGATGCACGAGGTTTCTACTGTGCGGTTGTTGTTATAAGGTTGCACGAGGTTTCTGCCGTGCTATTGTTACTATTGATATTTGCACATGCGGAGTGACAAGGTGGTATATATATGGGTTGAGCAAGTGGCAAGACAAGCTGGGAACACTATTATGCACGTGTGGCGAGACAAAGTGGGCATTTGCTTTACTATTGCACACGTGGCGAGACAAGGTGGGCTATGTCAGGGGTTGATTTGTGATGATTTGTGATGGCCTGGGGGCATTCTTTTTGTTGATATTTGTGTAGTGGTACACTTACCTGTGTGAGCTTTATCTTGTGAATGTTGTGAGAAAATATTGTTGTCTATTCTTCTCCTTATGCTTACTAGATGGTATGAACTATGTTAAGACACTTGCACAAGCATACACGTAGTTAAACACTCTTATTGGATAAGAGGTTTTCATGATATTGTTGAGTATAGATGCACACCCTAGTTTACTTGTCTTCTATGTGAGAATGGCTCTATTTGGTGTGTGAGTCGTCCGTGCGGTTATGAGATGTAACAAGGGCACATGATGCCAAGTGTTAGGTTTCAGGTATTGAGACCTGTGAGTTGTGATTTGTCCGAGGTTCGGTACCTCGTGGAGTTTGTTGACTAAAAACTTGATGTGAAAGAGGTCGTTGTTGCTGAATTATTATTTATCCTTGTTGTATCTGTGATTATGGATTTAGGTTATGTTTCCGTTCACTCTTCTATGTCATTATTATAGTATTCCACTTATACTTGTTGTTGTCCTTTCTTATTGCAATTACTGTATTGTTAGCCATATTGCATAGTCTTTATGTAGATATCTTACTCTGTTGTTTCTATACTTATACTTGTTCAGGTTATTTAGTCCAGTATGTGTCTTGACTGTTCCTCCTGCCTAGTCCATTGAGGTTAGTCTTGATACTTGCTGGGTACCGTTGTGGTATACTCATACTACACTTCTGCACATTTTTGTGCAGATCCAGGTATTTCGAAGTTCATTGGTCATTAACTAACCACGCGGATTGTTGATATGAATTCTAAAGGTAAACTTTATGCTGCGTTCGCAGGCTTTGAAGTCACCTTCTGTTCTATATTCACACTGTTTATTTTATTTCAAACAGTTGTATTTAGGAAAAATGTAATAAAACTATGTAGAGCTTATGACTTGTACTACCAGTTTTGGGAGTTTTAAATTTTGTGGAGAATTTCATTTCAAAAGTTATTAGATGTTATTTTATTATTGTTGTTATTCAATAAATGTTAGGCTTACCTAGTACCTAAGACTAGGTGCCATCACAATACCCAACGGAGGGGAAATTGGATCGTGACAAGTTGGTATCAGAGCTTTAGGCTCATAGGTGCTACGAGTCATAAGCAAGCTTAGTAGAGTCTTGCGAATCGGTACGGAGATGTCTGTACTTTTGTTCGAGAGGCTACGGAACTATTAGGACAGTTTCATTTCCTTCATTCCTATCGTGTGAGTTCATTGATCTCGAAGTTTGAACTTTTATCATTCCATTCTTTCACAGATGGTGAGGACACGAGCTGCAGTTCCTGATGATGTTACCCCTGGAGAAAATGTCACTATGGTTAGAGGTAGAGGCCGACGAGGAGCATGTACCGCAACTAGAGCACAGAGCAGCAGTCGAGGAGCCGCTAGTAGTTCCAATTGGGGGGTAGGTATCAGAGGCGCCTGCTGTTTTATCCTGGGACTTCATGAGACCTTAGCACAATTCCTGAGTATGTTTGGTACATTGGCTCAGGCGGGGTTGATTTCTCTTGCACCAGCTACTTCACAAGTGGGGGGAGGAGCTCAGACTCCCGTCACCCACACTCCGGAGCAGCGAGTTCATGTTGGTCAGGTTCCAGGTATCATGGCGACACAGGGTGTGGTCCCAATTCATCTCGAGGTTAGATCAGCAACATCTAAGGTAGAACAACTTAGACTTGAGAGGTACAAGAAGTACTACCCTTCTACCTTTAGTGGAATGGCGACAGATGATGCCCAGGGTTTCCTAGAGGATTTTCACCGCATTCTTTGCTCTATGGGTATTGTGGAGACGAGCGGGGTTGATTTTCTTACGTTCCTCTTAGGGGAGCGACTTATCAGTGGTGGCGGGCATATGAGTTGGGTAGCCCGGCCGAGTCAGCTTTACTTACATGGGTCCATTTTTCAAAGATGTTCCTGAGAGAGTTTGTACCTTAGTCCCTTCGAGATGCGTGGCACGTTGAGTTTGAATAGATGCATTAGGGCACTATGTCAATATCAAAGTATGCCGTCAGATTCAGTGATTTGTCCAGACATGCACCTGCTTTGGTCGCTACAGTTAAAGATCATGCCCGTAGATTCATTGAGGGGCTCAGACATGATATTCGGTTCATCATGGCTCAGGAGTTTGAGTTGGATGTTTCATTTCAGCAGGTGGTAGTGATCGCTCGTCAAGTAGAGGGCATGTGGGACAGGAGAGAGAGGACAGGTGGGGCCATAAAAGAGGGTACAAGAGAGTTCAAGAGAGTTCAAGAGAGAGGAGACAGGGAAGGCGAGGAGGCCTCTTAAGCCAAAGAGATCTAGTGTTCCTTATTTTAGAGGAAGGGTATGGCATGGTAGAGGTTTTGTGCATCATCCAGTTTAGTTTGCACTTCTGGTTTCGTATAGTGTTTCAGGTGATCATGGAGCTTAGAGTACTCGTACTGCATAGTTTCCATAGCCACGTTAGCTGAGAGGTTGCTTCGAGTTTAGAGATACCTGCCACATGGTGAGAGATTGTCCTAGATTTCGGACAGGTGTGTCACAACAGAGTATTCAGGCGAGTAGAGGGCTCCCAAGAGGGGGTAGCCCGGGCCGTTGATATGTTTCATTTAGTAGGCTAGAGGCCGTTGTGCAAGATGATGTCATACAAGTATGATTTGGGTTTTTATAGAGGGGCACCATTCATATTTCGTTTCAGTTCTGCTTATCGGAACGAGTTCCCTTATTTGTTACTTCACTTAGGGGTGAGTTTCATGATTTGCATTCTATTTATGTGTTTGCCCTTCTTGGGAGATTCTATGAGTGGTAGCCCGTGTCTATCTTTTGTTTTTATTCATTATTGAGAGTTGGGAGACTAGAAGTGAGTCCATGTTGTTCATTATGGTAGGTTTTGATGTGACTCCTAAGTATTCTTGGTTACGATTTATAATTTGGTACTCTACCGGAGTGAGAGTTTAGTAAGTGCTGTGATTTTATTGGCAAAACTGAGTTAGTGGAAGATTTCAATTGGTATGATGTATATTCGACCTGTGATTTAGAGTTGAGGGTAAGACCCTCGTGATTTCATGTGATTTGATATATTTGAGTCGGGTTGCATGCCGTGGTGGAGAGTTATACCAGGATGAGGTCCTTATGATTGTTCATGTACTTTCATATTTCTACTTAAATTGATTCATAGTATGGTACTGATAGAGAGTTGTGCATGTCGGGCTTTTTTGATATTTCTCTTATGTATTTCTCTTTACCTATTCAGTCATTTTCATTCTATGCTTCTTGATTTTTAGCTTGCGGGGTGTGCGCACGGTGGTGTTAGTAATGACTTGTTGATTCGGGTGTATAGCTATGTTGTCTTCGTGGTTCTTGCATCATCGTCATAGTTGTGGAGGTTTGAAACGGGTTCCTATCGGATATGAGGCTAATGGCTGGTGCTAGTTTTGATTACAGGCAGCTATTGTGATCAGAAGTGTTATTATGGGTCTATGTGTGGTGTGTTATGTAGTGTGGTCGTACCATGTGGGTGTAGGCATGAGTTGTTGCAGCTGGTTGAGACTGATACCTAGTATGGATTTAGAATCGGGTCTTTTTAAAATGAATGGAAGGTGAGAATTTTGGCTATTAAGCTTATCGGTGCTTGTAGAAAGAGTAAATTACAATCGAGATGGTGTCGTCAGGCTTATGTGGATTGGGGTTACGTAGGGTTACCTGCAAGTGTATGTTGGAGGTGTGCACTCAGTGATTTGAAGACTTCGAAGCGATTCTTGGCACATTCGAGGACGAACGTTTGTTTTAAGAGAGGGAGGATGTAACGACCTAACCGGTCATTTTGAGAATTTCAGTTTCGTTCGGTGACATAAGGTATTGAGCATCTTCGTATTATGTGTATTGACTTGCGTGCGTGGTTGAATTCAGTTACCGGATGATTCGGAGTCAAATCGGAAGGACTCAAGTTTTCGAAGCTTAAGCGATAAGAGTTTATCGGAATTTGACTTTTGTGTAAACGCTTTGGAATGGGTTTTGGATGATTTCAACATCTTCGTATGGTGATTTTGGACTTAGGCGTGCGTCCAGATTTGGATTTGGAGGTGCGTAGGATGATTTGAAGCATTTCAGCGAAAGTTGGAAAAGTTGAAGTTTGGAAGGTAGAGAGGTTTGACCAATAGCTGACTTTGGTGATATCGGGGTCGGACTGCGATTCTAAGAGTTGGAGAAGATCCGTTATGTCATTTGGGACTTGCCTGAAAAATTTGGCATCATTTCGGATTGGTTTGATAGGTTTCGACACGAGTTTTAGAAGTTGGAAGATTTGGAAGTTCATAAGTTTGATTCATGGCGCGATTTGTATTTTCGGAGTTGTTGGATGTGATTTGAGACCCCGAGAGAGTCTGTGTTAGGTTATAGAACTTGTTTGTGTGTTTAGACGGGGTTCCGGGGGCTCGGGTGTGTTCGGGACATGTCATTTTCCCTTATTTTTGAACAGTTGGTTCTGGTGTCTGATGTCCTTTTTCGCAATCGGGAAGTGTCTTTCGCGTTCGCGTAGTGTCTGCTGACCCGCCTCATAATTCTTCTTTGTGTTCGCATTCAACCTCTCGCGAACACGAAGGTTTGTCTTTTCCTTCTTCGTGTTCACGTCTTCTATCTCGCGTTTGCGTAGGCTCTTGTTTCTTGTTCTTCACGTTCGCATCCCTTATCTCGTGTTCGCGAAGGGTTTCCTTGGTAGTCTTAATTTTCTTCTTCGCGAACGCGACCCGTTCTCCGCGTTCGGATGCATACAGACTTGGGTCGAATATAAAATCTTCAAATAGAGGTTAATTTTCATCATATTTTGACTTGTAGAGGTCGATTTTGAGCGATTCTTTGTGGGTTTTTCAAGCAAATCGATTTGGTAAGTGTTCTTCACCTAGAATTTTATATATTCCATGATTTTATCTTTATTTTTATCATTTAATTTGTGTTTTGAGTTGAGGAAAAAGGTAGTTTTGAAGAAAGTTTCCAAAACTGAAAAATCATGATTTGAGGGACGAAATGGTATCGGAATTTGATAATTTTAGTATGGTTGAACTCGTATCGGAATGAGTGTCTGGGTTTCTTGAAATTTGTCGGGTTCCGAGGTGCGGCCCAGAGGTCGACTTTTGGGCCTATTTTTAGATTTTGATAAAGATTGAGACTTTATGATCCGGGTTAGTTTCTTATGAGTTTTGTTTGTGCTTTGAAGTCCTTTTGGTTAGATTTGAGGTAAGTATCTTGCCTAAACTTGTGTGGGGGAACTATCTCTTAGTATTTGAGTCTTCTATGTTGATTGTAGTCCGCGTACGCGAGGTGACGAGTACGTGCTCAGACTTATTTGTGGAAATTGGCCCTTTTAGGGTTCCTATGTCCTTGTATTCATTTAATATGCAGTTGTTCTTGTTATGAATACATTCCTTAATTACTAGTTTCACATCTACCTGCTTAATTAGAATCAATTACTTCATGATCCACTATAATTGTTACTTGATTCATATGTTCCTTAATTGAAGTTGCTATCTCTTTTATAGCCATGTTATCTTTTCCTAACTACTTATCTTTATTTGAAGTTGTAGTTAACCCTTTTGTAATTGTTCGGCCTTAATTGAGATAAAGGTTATCTTCACGTTGCCTACCTTTATTTGAATTGGTTGTATCTACTTCGTAATTGCCCAACCTTAAAAGAAGCTTAGATATCTTATGCGTTAGTTGACTTGCCCATGTTTGGAATTATTTGACTCGTGTTAGTTTCCTTGTTGTTGAACCGTACATTGTGGAACCGTTGTTACATATTGTTTCCTTCCCTATTGAGTTGTTCTTATTACGCTGAGTATTCTTTATTATGGTTATTCCTTGTGAACTAGTTCTATCGTTTCTTCTGACCGAAGGTTCTTGAGTTGATTTATTTGTCGTCCACTATATTATTGTCATTGTTGATGTTGTACTTGTTGTGGTGATGCATGAGGTTTCTGTCGTGCGGCTGTTGATATTTTAATGAACGAAGTTTCTACTGTGCGGTTGTTGTTATGGGGTTGCACGAGGAACCTGTCGTGTTGTTGCTACTATTGATATTTGCACATGCGGCGTGACAAGGCGAGATATATATATGGGTTGAGCCTGCGGCGAGACAAGGTGGGAACATTATTATGCATGTGTGGTGAGACAAGGTGGTCATTTGCTTTACTATTGCACACGTGTCGAGACAAGGTGGGCGTCAAGGGTTGATTTGTGATGATTTGTGATGTCCTGAGGGCATTCTTGTTGTTGATATTTGTGTAGTCGTACACGTACCTGAGTGAGCTTTTTCTTGTGAAAGTTGTGAGAAAACATTCTACGTGCTGTCCGTTCTTTTCCTTATGCTTACTAGCTGGTATGAACTATGTTCGGACACTTGCACAAGCATACACGTAGTTAAACACTCTTATCAGATAAGAGGTTTTCTTGATATTGTTGAGTATAGATGCACACCCTTGTTTACTTGTCTTCTATGTGAGAATGGCTCTATTTGGCACGTGAGTCTTCAGTGCGGTTATGAGGTGTAATGAGGGCACAGGATGCCAAGTGTTAGGGTTCAGGTATTGAGACCAATGGGCTGTGATTTTTCTGAGGTTCGGTACCTCATGGAGTTTGGTGATTAAAAACCTGATGTGAAAGCAGTTTTTGTTGTTGAGTTATCATTTATCCTTGTTGTATGTGTGATTTCGGATTTAGGTTATGTTTTCGTTCACTCTTCTGTGTCATTATTATGGTATTCCACTGATACTTGTTGTTGTTCCTTCTTATTGCAATTACTGTATTTTTAGCCATATCGCGTAGTCTTTATGTAGATATCATACTCTGTTGTTTCTATGCTTATACTTGTTCAGGTTATTTAGTCCAGTAGGTGTCTCGGCTGTTCCTCGCCACTACTCCATTGAGGTTAGTCTTGATACTTGTTGGGTACCGTTGTGGTGTACTCATACTACACTTCTGCACATTTTTGTGCAGATCCAGGTATTTCGAAGTTCGTTGGTCATTAGCTAGCCGCGCAGATTGTTGCTGTGGAGACTCAAGGTAAACCTGTTGCTACGTTCGCAGGCTTCGGAATCACCTTCTGTTCTGTATTCACATTGTTTATTTTATTTCAAACAGTTGTATTTAGAAAAAATATAGTAAAACTCTGTAGAGCTTATGACTTGTACTACCGGTTTTGGGAATTATTCAGTAAATGTTAGGTTTACCTAGTCCCTAAAGCTATATGCCATCACGATACCCAACAGAGGGGAAATTGGGTCATGACACACACTTTATCAAATTATATTTATATATGGAAAAGAGCGAAAGAGAAACTTGTATTGTTGAAAGAGATACTAGCATTTTTTATGCATAGTTTGAACAAGTGGTAAGTTTAAAGATTTGCTTGTTTTATGATATCTTTTTGTTATTTATAATTAAAAATATTTTATTAACTTGTGATCTTTTCTTTTTTGTATGTTCAACTATGCCTCGTGGTCCTAAATCTAGATCGCCTATTTGGGAACATTTTGAGCTAGTTGAAGTAAATGAAGAATCCCACAAAGCAAAGTGCCTTCATTGTGGTCAAGTTTATAATTGTCATCCAAAGTATTATGGCACTTTTGGCTTAGTGAAGCATATTAAGAAGTGTCTCATGCCTCATCCAGTGATTCGTATTTAAGACTTTAAGTATCCTTTTCTAGACTTACTTTGTGACTTGTGGCTTGTGGCTTGTGGCTTTTGACTAGTTTTCCACTGTTTTGTTGTTTGGTGATGGTATTTCTAGACTTGTTTTGGACTTTTGTAGCTGCGAGTTTTAGCTAAACTGTTTTTGTTGAACTGTGTTTGCTGAACTTCGTGTTTGAAGTATTTATCAGTTTTTGTTATTTGATGAATTTGGCTTCTTTGAGTTGGGAAGTTGCAGTTTGCTGGAATGGATATGCAAATGCACATGCTTTTCTATTTGCAGAAAGCTACTAAGCTAGTGTTGACTTAATTATCTTATGCACAGGTAATTAACAATTGGTCTTTTAGTTGTCTCAAATTGTTAAATTCCTTATTGAAACGTTGCCTTATTTGTTAAAAATGGATGAACGAGGGAAATTTTATTCTGAAATCTTTCAATGGCACATCTCTATCTATATTAATTGCTAGCAAGAAGCCGACCTAAAGATCCATAGTCTTTATCAGATATAAAAATCTTGAACCATTAATAACCGAAAAAATAAACTGAAAATAATCGAACTGAACCTTGAAAAAGCCGCACTGAACCATAAATACTTTGATTTGATTTGGTTATTAATATACAAAACCGAAAACTGATAAATTGAATCGTACTTCCATAATAACCGACCAAACCAACTGACACCCACTCCTATCTTAGAGAACACTCTGGCACCTTGAAGTTGATCAAATAGGACATCAATACATGGAAATGGGTACATGTTCTTCACTATAACCTTGTTCAACTGGCGATAATCAATACACATTTGCATAAAACTATCCTTCTTCTTTACAAACAAGACAGGAGCACTCCAAGGCGACACACTGGGCCGAATGAAGCCCTTATCGAGCAACTCTTACAACTGTTCCTTTAATTCTTTCAACTCTGCTGGGTCCATACGATAAGGTGGAATAGAAATGGGCTGAGTGTCCGGTAACAAATCAATGCCAAAGTCAATATCTCTGCCAGGCGGCATGCCCGGATGATCCGGGAATACATCTGAGTAGTCCCTCACTACTGGAACAGACTCGACGGTAGGAGTATCAACACTAACACCCCTCACATAGGCCAAATACGCATCACAACCCTTCTCAACCAATCGATGAACCTTAAGAAATGAGACAACCCTGCTAGGAACACGATCTAATTTACCTCTCCACTCTAGCCGCCGTAGACCTGGCATAGCCATCGTCACCATCTTGGAATGACAATCAAGGATAGCGTGATAGGGCGAAAACCAGTCCATGCCTTCCACCATACTTAGCAATAATAAATCGCCTATGGTCTCAAAACCACTAAGAAAAATCAAACACGACTGATACACACGGTCAACAACAATAGAATCTCCCACGGACGTGGACACATAAATAGGAGAACTCAAAGAATCACGGGATACACCCAAATACGAAGCAAAATAAGATGATACATAAGAATAACTGGAGTCTGGATCAAATGAGATTGATGCATCTCTATGACAGACCGGAACAATACCTGTGATAATAGAATCTGATGCAACTGCCTCTGTCCTAGTAGGAAGGGCATAATATTTGTCCAGGCCTCCCCCTCTAAGGCGACCTCTACCTGTCTGACCTCTACCTCTAGCTGGATGTGCAAGTGGGGTAGTAGCTGGTGCTATAACCATAGCCTGAGGACCTGGTGGAGCACGTGGTGCCTGAGAAATATGTGGAGGTGCACCTCTCTTGAGTCTGGGTAAATCCCTCACAATATTAAGAATGTCACCCACTCAAAATAAGCTCTCGTAGGACGTGGATATTGCGACTGGCTCGGGCCTGATCGACTGGACTGACCACTGAAAGCACCCCATATAGAAGGTACGCTAGACACTGGCGATGCATAATAGGGATCCTGGGGCCTAGGAGTGGTCGGAGCACCGTTGGCGGTTTGAAGTGCTGAATGAACAGGGCGACCCATATAACCCATGCCCTAACTAGCTGCTGCTGGGGCATGAGTGCCATTATAAGTGCCAGACTCTCGAGACCTATTGGCCTCTCTCTCCTCTCTATCCCCAGTCTGCATACCCTCTAACCTCCTTACAATCCCTACTACCTGTTGGTACGCAATATCCATCTCCAACTCTCGGTCCATGCTCAATCTGATATTAGGTATGATCCTCTCAATAAACTGACGAACCCGCTCTCGAGCAGTAGCAACCAAGGCCAGTGCATGTCTAGCCACATCATTGAATCGGACCGCATAGTGTGACACAATCACAAAACCTTGGCGTAGCTGCTCAAATTCTGCGCGCTAAGCATCTCTGAGACTCTAGGGAACATACTCCCTCAATAACATATCTAAGAACTGAGTCCAAGTGAGTGAAGTTGCCTCAACCGGACTATCCAACTCGTATGCGCACCACCACCGTTAGGCCATTCCTCTAAGCTAGAATGTAGTGAAAGAAACCCTACTAGTCTCCGCAACACCCATAGTACGGAGTATATGGTAGAAATCCTCAAGAAAACCCTAGGCATCCTCTGACGCCAAGCCACTGAAAGTAGGAGGGTGGTACTTCTCGAGCCTGAGCTGCTTCGCTTCAGAAACTGCTGCCCTAACCTCGGGCTGAACTGGAGCTACCGGTTGCATCAGTATATCTCTGGAACCTGGTCGACCTGAACCCGCTGCTTTGGGGTACCGGTGATAGGAGTCTGTGCTCCTCCCCCGGCCTGAGATGTGGCAGGAGCAAGTGGTATCAATCTGGCCTGAGCCAAGGTGTTGAATATGCTCAAAAATTGGGCTAGAGTCTTCTAGAGGGTTGGTGTGGTAACAGGCATCTCAGGTGCTTGCCTCTCACTAGAGCTATTGGTGACTCCTCTGTGGTAGCTCATGCGGGTGCTCTGGCTGCACCACGTGGACGTCCTTGGCCTCTACCCCGGCCCCGGCCCCGGCCTCTCGCGGCTCTAGCATGAGGCGTGGGTGTCTTGTCATACGATCCAGCGGTACATGTCCTCTCCATCTGTGAGAGAATAGAAAAACAAAAGTTTAGAGTACGAAATCAAAATCTCGCACAATAAGGAATCAAGGAAGTGAAGATTTTCCTAATAGTTTCGTAGCCTCCCGAAGATAACTACAGACGTCTCTGTACTGATCCGCGAGACTCTACTAAACCTGCTTGTGAATCATAACACATATGAACTTATTGCTCTGATACCAACTTGTCACGACCCCACTTTCCCCTCCGTAGTATGTCGTGATGGCACCTAGTATTTGAGACTAGGTAAGCCTAACAATTTGTGGAATAACTGAATATAAAACTGAATTCAATCTTAGTATATGAAGTATAAACAAGAACTGTGATTTTTAATAATTACAACTCCCAAAACCCAGTAGAAATAAGTCACAAGTTTCTAAGAGAAAATACTAAGTGTCACTATACATCAAAGTCTGAACAGAATAAGGGAAAACAACATAATAAGGATAAAGGGGACTCTTAGGTCTGTGGACGCTGGCAGATATACCTTGTAGCCTCCACGTGCGGTCTAGCTCACTAGTATCTGGTCTGGTAGGAAGAATCTGGATCTGCACAAAAATATGTGTAGAAGCGTAGTATGAGTACACCACAACGGTACTCAATAAGTGTCAAGCCTAACCTCGGTAGAGTAGTGATGATGTCAGGTCAGATACCTACTGGAATAAAAGAAACTAAGGCAGAACATATCATAATACAATGAAGTGACTGAGAAATGAACAACAAGAAAGTACAGAAAATTAATAGCACAACAAGCAGAGGAAAACAATAAGGGTGCTCCTGAGGTATCGCCTCGTAATGCAAATGTAAATGCTCAACAGGGGTATCTCGGGAGGTACCGCCTCGTAGTCCCAAAGTAAATATGCAAACATGGGGATCTCCTGAGGAACCGCCTCGTAGTCCCAAAGTAAATATGCACGATAGGGGAATCTCCCAAGGTATTGCCTCGTAGTCCCAAAAAATATGTAAGCAGGGGGAGCTCTCGAGGTACCGCCTCATAGCCCAAAAAGTAAATATGCAAACAGGGGGATCTCCCGAGGTATCTCCTCGTAGTCCTAAAAGTAAATATGTGACTCATAAGTTATGGAACCACGTATTTACGGCAAGGAATCCTACAGTTAAAGACCAAATACAATAATCAAGGAAACAGGTAATTTAACTAAGCATGTTGCACGAATTTAAAGTAAGGTTAAGACATGTAGACATGCAATACTAGGCTAAACATGACAGCTACACATGCTAAGACAACTCAGTTAATGAACTTAAAAGAAACCTACTCTGAAAGAACCGGAATTTCCCACAATTAACCCGTGTACGCACTTATCACCTCGTGTACACGGCGCTCGCATATCACAAATTATTACAACAGTACCAAATTCTAAGGATATTCCCCCCCCCCCCCCCCCCCCCCCCCCTCCCCCACAAGGTTAGACAAGTCACTTACCTCAAATCTCGCTCAATCAGTCGATAAGGATGCCTTTCCTCGGTTTTTCGACTCCAAATGGCCTAAATCTAGCCAAAACAATTACATACTATAAATATAACTACAAGAAACTAATTTAAATAATGAAACTACGACTTTAGGAGAGAATGAAAAACTCAGCCCAAAAAGTTGACCAGGGTCCACGTCTCGAAATCGGGTAAAAGTCACAAAATACGAACACCCATTCGATATCGAGTTCACCCATACCAAAATTATCAAAATCCGACACTAAGTCGCCACTCAAATTTCCAAATTAAACTCTCCACATCCATAGCCTCAAGCTCTCAAATTCCACCTTAAACACACACAATCTAGGTGGAAACATCAATGGGGAAACAAGATTATTGATAAAAAAAAATGAGTACAAGAAACTTACCTCAAGAAATCTCTCAAAACTGCTCTAATAAATCGCCAAGACCCGAGCACAAAATGTTTAAAATGAAGCAAAATCGCGAACCCTGTATTTAAGTGTTCTGTCCAGCACTTCCGCTTCTACGGATACTTAGCCGCATCTGCGTCGCAGAAGCGACAACTTATCCGCTTCTGTGGTTTCCCTCACACATGCGGTCTCCTCATCCGCTCCTGCGGACTCGCTTCTATGGGCCTCCCAGCCGCTTTTGCGGTCCCAGCTTCCTCGCCAATTTCCACTTCTCCGGTACAAAGACCGCTTCTGCGGATGCGCATCTGCGCAAACTTATCTGCTTCTGCAGAAAGGCCTTCGAAGCACTCATCCACTTGTGCGATCACTCTTTCGTAGAAGCGACTCCGCTTCTGCAGCCTTCACGTTGTAGCTGCAACCACTGGCCATTTCCCCTAGCCCCGCACGTGCGCCCAATTGCTCGCTTTTGCTAGCTCACATCCGCGAGATAAGTTCTGCAGGTACGATTACATCACTAGGCGACAAGTTTCAACTTGTTCTAAGTCAAAATTTGATCTGTTAACCATCCGGAATCCACCCGAGGCCCCCGGTACCTCAACCAAATATACCAACAAGTCTTAAAACACCATACGAATTTAGTCGAGCCTATAAATCACATCAAAGAACGCTAAAAATACGAATTGCACATCGATTCAAGCCTAATGAACTTTGAAACTTCAAACTTCTACATCCGAAGCTAAAACATATCAAATCAAGTCTGATTGACCTCAAATGTTGCACTCCGGTCCAACTTTCCAAAATTAAATCAATTTTCCAACTTTCGCTAATTGATGGTAAAATGACTTACGGACCTCCAATTCAACATCCGAACACGCTCCGAACACCAAAATCACCATACGGAGCTATTAGAACCGTTAAAACTCCATTCCGGAGCTGTCTTCACACAATTCAAACTACAGTCGATTCATATGACTTAAATTTCCATTTTAGGGACTATGAGTCCCATTTCGCCTCGAAATCAAACACAAATCCTCCCGGGAAGTCACAAAACCCAAAAATGAAATAGAGGGAGCAATAACTAGGGGTTCGGGGCTAATACTCTCAAAACGACTGGCTAGGTCGTTACAGGAACAGTGGACAACAAAATTCATTAACAAATATAATTAGTATAATTGTCCCCAAGGGCTGTACGCCATCTCAACAAACGGGAATCATCAACTAGATATCCGATCTCAGGTTATGAAGAGAAATTACAGAATTCCCAAGTTTAATTACGAGAGTAATCTCGTGAGTATCCAGACTCTTAGAGATTTTACGCACGAACTATGTCGAGGTCGTTCGGCCCGATCCATATAGTCGTGTATATACATTGTCGTGATCATACGTCCCGGTCCATGGATGCATCCTCTCTCTCTCTCTCTCTCTCTCTCTCTCTCTATATATATATATATATATATATATATATATATATATATATATATATTCGTCATCAGTTAATTTTTTACCTATTTTTGTATTTTGAGTCCAAAAAAGCAACACTTTAGTTCCGGATTCTTTCTAAAGGGCTTCTCTCACATTATAAAAAAATATAGTGGTACTTCAAAGTACATGAAAAGATGTCTCAAATCTCAATTAATCCAATTAATAATGTAACAAATACCAGTAGTTGGTTATTATAACACTCATCAATTTCACAACACTAGTCAATGTGTTCACTCAAAAAGTTGTTCTAATTTTATAATTTCAATCACTTAAAATTCAAAAATTATCATTCTTCCTTCACAATTTCAGCAGATAACGTTTTTAAAATCTTAATTTAAGAAGTTCATTAAAAATAAAATTAAGTTGATGAATACATTGACCAACAAGAAAACTAAACCTTAGTGTCCATAGGGAGTAAATTAAAAAGTGATATATTAACTAACGGTTCCTATAAATATATTGCATTTAAGTTTTCTTCTTGTTCTTTTATTTTTTTTCCTTTTGAACCTACAACAAATTTGAATTTCGTTATAGGGATATTAATTAATTTCTTTTCCTTTCTTAAAGTAACTACAATCTCTCTTTGTTAGGGATATAGTTATTGAAGGAGTTTCCACTTATTCTCTTCTTCTTTTTCATTTTTTGTCATACGACAGCTTTGTTTTTTGTAAAAATTAAACTGCATTTATATTTACTATTTTGTCCAACTAAAATGTACTTATAAATTTCGTTATGAGAGGAGAGAGATAGAGATAAATATAATATAAACTTATCTAGGATTGGCATAATTATAGAACAAAAATAGTTCATAAAAAAAATTGAGTAGGAATACTTTCGGATTATGTAAGTCCTTTAAGATTTCGTATGACCTTTTTGGATCTTAATTTTTTCTCTAGAATATTGTATGTCAAGATATTATTTTGTTAAGGAATATAATTGTATTCCTAAAATTGAAAAATATAAATATACGATAGATAAAGTTTCTTTTGAATAAATATCTTAATTGACTTCAAAGTCTTAATATGAGGATTCGTAAATATAGTTTGTGATAACATACTTTAAATAAGGAAAGAATAATAATAAATTAAATTTTAATTGATTTTAAAATCCTAAATTGTCGGACTTTTTTTTTACATAGTTCAAATAATTAAGGATTTAGTAATTATGACTTCAGTTGTTTTCAATATCCTAAATGTTAATCATGACTATTTTGTTCGGTGTAAACTTTATGTTTAAAAAATAAAAAAGACGAACAATATTTAGTTAAGGGCCTTCGAATTTTTAATATAACTCGTCTTTGGGCGCGCACGTCGCGTATCTACCCATAGCAATGAATGTAAAAATTTTAAAAAGTTTATATCAATAAATATTTTTGAGTGACAAAAATTACTATATAGTTCGAGTAAAAACTAAAGAAATCATATTGGAAAAATATTTATCCGAACGCAAAAGAAAAAAGTGTTTAGCTCCATAAGCTCTTTGATTTTTATAGTATAAGCCATTAAACTCTCATTGGCACAATCGCGTCCTCTAACTTGTTGCAACACTAATGATTGTCCAAAGGCACCACTATCTAAGAGCTTATTAAATATGTCATTCATATCGGCAAGTGATTTGTTAGGCTCATACAATAACCCAAAATTATAAAGTTAGTTTCTTATATTACCACTGACAAAAATAATGACAAGCTTTATCTTCCTTATAATACTAGGAGCAATAGCAAGAAAATATTACTATATATTTTAATTTATTTATAGAATAATATGTTTATCAAATATCGATAATAGTATTTTTATGTGGAATGTTCTCATTCAAAGATTCTATGAATTTAATTGAAAATGCAAAAAGCACCAAATATTTTTTAATAGACCAAATACATTAAGTAGTTATCCAATTAAGACTAATGGGCAAGACTATGAAAATAATTAAAAGGTTTGAACTGGATATTAGATGAATTTAGTTGGGACTATAAAAACGTTTTGCAAGTTCAAAAAAAAAAATTGTATACATTACATTGTATTTTATGTTTTCATGTGAGGTGTAGTATAGAATTAAAGGCTTAACTTATTATGAGATGTTTTTACTTTCTGGTACAAAAATGATATAAGAACAATATTTAAATGAAGGGCAAAAATGTCAATAAGCTTTTAATGCATATTTTAGTCTTTTAACTTTATATTTTGACCTTCTCATTTATAATATAGTATAATATGATATGATATTGATAAATGCAAGATCAGATAATTGACAGATCACTGCTTACTTTTCGTGAATCTTTGCATGTTATCCAATCAAAAGTTAGTTAACTTAGTCCAGACTCCGGGGTTGCCGACATCATGTTATATCCTTTTCTATCTTTCATTTTCTTTCATTTCAGCTTAATTTACAAAATTAAATAAGAAGAGAGTAAATAAATTTTAGTACACCCACTTAAACATTAAGGTGCGAGGAAATTATACCTTCAAGGTTTGTATAAGCACGCATGGCCTCTCCTTGTCAAGCGTTTTCCAGTATAACTTATAACACTACTATTATGTAAGTTTTAATAAAGATAAAATTATAGAATAATGCACTCCATAAGTTGAGCTTACATTATTTTAGTCTAATTACAAGTTTATAAATGTATAATCAAATATTAATAAGATTTTTTCTCTTTCCATCTCCTCTAACTATAATAGTCTTATCTTTTTCTCGTCACCTACCTACCTTTATTGTAGCTCTCTCCTCCTTTTCACCCATAAATATTTAATTTAATTAAAACAAAAGAATCATATGCAAACAAAAATGAAAACGAAAATCAGTTCCCCATTTTTAGTAGTATAACCATTGATCGAGACACTCAGTCAACACTCATTCATGCCTTATCCAATAACCAATACTTCTCCGAATTATTTTGTTCGTTTTTTGTACTTTGTATATTTTCAGGCATGAAATATCCGCGAGTTTTTATTCTATTTTTTCCTCAAGTTTATTTTCACGACCCAAAAATTCACTAGTCGTGATGGCACCTAACCCAACCCGCTAGGTAAGCCAACTAATAACTAACCACTTCCAATAATATTTAACAAGACAATTAAGCAAATAAATTATCTGAATCTTATACATTACCCCAAGGATTGATAGTACAAATCATGAGCTTTTAAGAATAGAATTTACAAAGCTGAAATGAAATAAATACATCATCTGTTTGAAAAGTACATAAACAGAGTTTTATATATCTAAAGCTACCACGAACAAGGGGCAGCTACAACCAGGACGCGGGTACATCTTCAATTCGACCTCCCGTCGAGCACATCAACGTCAACAATCAACATCTGCATGCAAGGTGCAGAAGTGTAATATGAGTACAACCGACCCCATGTACTTAAGTAATAGACCTAACCTTAGGTTGAAAGCAATGATGAGCTAACACAAGGTCGGGTCCAATATCAATATCTCACAACAGTTCATAACAGCATAATACAAGTATTAAAAGAGGCATCTTAGAAGTAAAAAAATTTCAGCTCGTTCACAGTTCCAGAAAATAGGCATGCTTTTCAAGTATCTCAATGAAAACCTAAATCTTTTACCGAAAGTGCCAAAAATATGACTAAGTTTGAAAACTGTAATTTTTTCAAATATCCTTTCCACAATAAATAAGATGTTTTATTTTCTTTCCAGATAGAAAGTGTCAAATACCTCTCTATTCCCACATATCAATGTGTGTAAAAAGTCATGAATGACGTGATACCGTACAACATGAGAAAAAATGCATTTCTATGCTTGTATGTCATGTATGCATGCCAATGCCATGTATCTCAGAGATGAATCATGTACTCACACTCTTAAAGTACTCAATCTCATTGTCTCACACTTTCCACTCATCATGCTCAACCACTCAGTACTATATATGGCCCATACGGCCCAAGGAAGATCCATCCCGGAAAATACATCATTGACCATCACTCACTCAGTACCGAGAAAGGTTAATCCGGCCCCATGGAGAAGATCCATCTCCAGGTATATAAATGTTTCGGACAAGATCCATGTCCAGGGAAGATCCATCCCTCAATATTATCAATTGCGCTCACTGGGGTATGTACAGACTCCGGGCTCCTACATCCCAAGCGCTAGTGTGTGTACAAACTCCGGAGGGGCTCCTACATCCCAAGCGCTATCATAAGCAAGATCCAGGCATAAATCAATATAACATGTTGCAGCGTGTAGCTCGATCCCATAACAATCACTCATAATCAGGCTCTCAACCTCACCCATCCATCAATCTATTCAGCCTCACTCACGGGCTCACAATGTCATGAAACTATCTCGACAATAATGATATGATGTATCAAAAAATAACAACTAAGACTGAGATATGATATGAATGCATGAATTGACTGGGTACGAAATGATAATGAAATCAGTGAGGTGACAACAGGAAATGACCATAGTGGGTCCTAGAAATATCTACATAAAGCCTAAACATGATATTTAGCATGATTGACAGCTCAGTTACCTTATCACATGGTGAAAACATAGATATCAACAAAATAGGGCCAATATACAGTGCCATGGAAACAACGAAGTCACAATTCACAGGGGTTTTACATCCTCAACACTAAGTTTAGAAGAGTTACTTACCTCGAAGAAGCCAAACCAATACCCAGCAAGCCAAACGATGCTCCAAAAATGCCATCTCGTGTGTACCGACCTCTGAACGGCTCGAAACTAGCCAAAAGTAACTCAAAAACATCAAATAATGCAAAAGGAAGCAAACCCAGTCGATAAAGGTCGAATCTTTAATCAAATTCCCAAAATCAACCAAAACGTCAAATCTGAGCCCGCACTTCGGAACCCGACAAAACTTACAAAATCTGACAACCCATTCAATTACGAGTCCAACCATACTAGTTTCACTCAAATCCAACTCCGAATCGATGTTCAAAACTCAAAAATTCACTTTATGTAATTTTAAACAAAACCCCCAAATTTCACTTTAAAATCATCAATCAAATGCCAAAAACGAAGATGGATTCATGAAATATAAAAAAGATCGAGTATAGAACACTTATCCCAATCCATATGGTGAAAATAGTCTTCGAAAATTATCCAAATTCGAGCTCCCCAACTCAAAATATGACCAAATGAACAAACATTCGATATTAAGTATATTTTGCCTAGTTGTTCTGCCTCGTTTTGCGTATCAAACGATCCTGAAACTTAATTTTGATGCCTGCAATGGATTCCTTGTGAAATTTTAGTCAAGTTAGGATTTTGAATCACTCCATGTTGACCTTATAATGAAGGAGATATATTAGTTTCAATATTTTGAAATAGTACAATTTTTAAATGTGAAGCCAGTGGTAAATCCATAATTAATGTGAAAAATCTAGCAACCCAATTCTTAGTAAAATAATCATAAACTCCTCATACGATGTCCAAATTTGACGATTCATTTTTCTACGGATCTGTAAATAAGATAAGGATCTAATGCTTTAATCAAAACAGAAATCGGTGCTCATTTGTTCAATGTGATACCATTTATGCTTGAAGAAACGACGTCGCAACATAAGAAAAACGAGCGCAACATAACCCAAACCTATGCGAAAGTCATCGGAGCCCCTCGAGACCCTGTATGAACATATCAACAAGTCCCATAACATAACACATACTTATTCAAGGCCTCAGATCACACATAACAACATCGAAACGACGAAACACACCTCAAATCAAACTTAATGAACTTTTGATTTCCAAAAACTCGCACAGAAACATATCAAATCAACTTGGAATGAACTCAAATTTTGCACAAACGTACTAATAAATCATACGGAGCTACTCAAGCCCCCAAACTACCGAGTAAAGTGCAAATGCTCAAAATGACTAATCGAGTTGTTACATTTATACATACCTATCACAACTACAAAACGCAAAAACAGACGTGAGAAATCTAAAAACTCATCTCTTTTAATACTAATATTGTTAAATTTCGAATATTATTTTGTGAGAAATTTGGAGTGGGTATTATTTGAACTTATTAGAAATAGTCTAAGTAGGTTGTATACAAAGTTTGAAGTTATTTGTTGGAGATTTGGACTAGTTTTATACAAAAATTGCAAGTGAAATCGTACAAAAAATTCGTCAGAAATGCTTATACACTTGTATACATGTTACACACTTTTATACAAAGAGGTATATTATGTATATAGTTGTATAAAAGTGTATAAAGATGTATAATCACAATAATAAAAATATTCGTGATACACTATGTATATAGGAGAAAATGCGATAAATTCACTAAATACATGCAAATAATGTATCAACCTTATATACAATAGTGTATAAAAGGTTTTTATACACTATTATACACTATTTATACATTATTATACAAATGAATCATATCAATGGAGCTTCACGTGTTCTTCTTCTTCCTTGGGAATCCTCTGAAATTTAATTCAAATCTAACTTAAATCTACTCCAAATCACTTGAAATTTAAGTTTTGATATCCTCTTGATGATTCAAATCAATTTAAATAAAACCCATTCCAAACAACTTACAAAACAGAAAAACCCAATTTCTTAAATCGAATCTTTCATGACAATAAACACATTTCTCCCCATTCCAATGGAGGAGGTGATCTTCATATGACTCCAAATAATTAATTCTCTTGCAAATAGATTTGTTTCTTCATTAAAATAGTGATCATCAACTTTGAATATGGAAGAGGAATTGGTGAAGAATAACAATGGTAGAGAAATTTTGGGGTGCAAAGGCGTGACGAAGAAGAAGAAGAAGAAGAAGAAGAAGAAGAAGAAGAAGAAGAAGAAGAAGAAGGAAGAAAAAAAGGGTGGGCTAACTGGTGAAAAATAATGCAAATAATTTTCAGGTTATGTACAATCTGGGCTACACTGGGCAAGAGCTTCAAACGTGGGCCATTTTCTGATTGGTTATTGGGCCAAGTGATAAGGGGTATAACTCTCCCATTAATAAAAGGAAATTTTACTTCCTGTAGCAAAGGTATACACTCTATTTATTATAAATCAAAATTATTTTAAAATATTATCTTCTATAGCTACCTTTATGTTTTATAGCAAAATAAGTATTTATGGTATATACTACCATTGAGGCATGAAATACGCTAATTATGTTTTTATCTCTCTTAGACAGCTGGACATACCTATTTTAAGGTGATTGTCGTTACTGTATTAATGAATACATGGCGCGAATACATATGAATGCATGCCCATATAACTGGACTGCCCTGATTTTAGGCGCTTTTTACTGGTATATTCATGAATACAGCATCGCAAATACATGTGAATACATGCACGTACACATGGACTGCCCTGATCTTAAGCGCTTTTTACAGCTGTATTCATGAATACACCAATGCGAATACATGCATGTACATTTGGACTGCCCTGATTTTCGGGCTTTTTTGCTGATGTATTCATGAATACATGGCACGAATACATGTGAATACATGCGCGTACAAGTGGACTACCCTAATATTTAGGCATTTTTTGCTATTGTATTCATGAATACAACAATGTGAATACAACAAATACACTACCGTAATAACTGAATAGTAGTTATAGGAAGTAATTATGTAATGGTAGCTATAGAAAGTTAATAGCCACTAAACAATAGTGGGTTTTGAAAATGAGTAGTCACTTAGCATCATAAAAGAAATATAGAAAAAACTTTGTATTATTTAGCAAATCAATAGATACAACAAGAGTTTCTTGCACTAAATCATAAATAAATAATATGTATTCTTACTTTAATTATATTTAATTTCTAATATTAAATTGTTGAGTATAGTGTAAACATGTGCGATAATGTGAGTGTTAGTAATCTGTATTGCTGTAAAATAAAATAATAATAATTTCTGAAAAATACAGAAATAGTAAGAAACCTCACTAATGCGGGCTCTAGCACGGCCGCGCTAGTGGAATATACCAGGGACAGTGAGAAACCTGACTAGCGCGCGCTGAGTGCGGGCGTGCTAGTCCAGACGTATTTAGTTTTTTCTATGAAAAATAATATAAGAATAAACCGAGCACACTGAATACACAGTGTGTCCTTAAGAAAATTATTCCCCTCAAGTACCCGAGGTGTTGGAATATATCCTCCCAGGATAGAACGATTAAACTCACCAACGTATCAGTACCAAAAATGCTGGTGAACAGCGAACCACTCGAAGGCTGTAAAACACACTGGAATATTTTGGGCAAAAGAAGATCAGAAAATTTAGTAAGTAAAAATTCTGGGATTCAAGGTATATTTATAGCCAATTTAGTACTGTTTTTGAAAAGGTTTTGCAACCTTTCGGAACAGCCATAGTTGTTAGAACAGGCGTGAATCCTTTCAGAACAGCCATAGCTATTTTGAACAGGTATGACTATTGCGGGAAATTTAAAAATGGATTTAAAATAATCCGGGAAAGAAAACGGGTCGGATGGGACCGGGTCGCGGGTCATTCCGGATTTGAAACTTTTCCATTAATTAATTAAATAATTTAAAAAGAATTTTTTTCCAAGAAGATTAATCAATCAATCAATCTTTGACCAAATCCAAATCTGAAGCCAAAGCCGAAGCCGAGCCGAGCGAGCGACGACGACAGCGCAAGGCTTGCCTTCTTCTCAACTCTTTAACAACTAGAAGAAGAGCTTCTCTATATATACACATAGATTTTCTTTCCTTCTTCCAATGAGAGACAAAGTGCATTCAAAATTTCACTTCCCTCCATTTTTTTTCCCACCATTTTCCATTCACTCTCTTTAAGCTACTCCAAGTTTAAAATTAAGCTAGACTAAGCTTAAAATTAAGCTACATTAAGCTTAAAGACCAACAATCCTCCATATGAATGGGGAATGGCTATAAAATAAAGGAATGCACGGACGTGTGTGTATTTTACATGCAAGAATTAATTGCATCTGGATGAGTAGGTTTCCCTTTGAACTTTCCATAGTGATCTTATATCGGATATACTCGGTCAGTCGGTATACTTGATATCTTTGAACCGTCGAGCTTTGTTGTATACCTAGACAACATAAGTCACACAATCAATCCTTAACCATCTATGATTCTCACAGTTGTATCGTTTCATCCATGTAAACCGCCTGGTTTCATTAGTGCTTAGAGAATGGGCCTTTACTTTCATTCCCCTTGAAGCGGCTTACACTTCACACTCACATAGGTGATTCCTAAGCTTTTAATCCTAAAGACACACTATCTGGTCATATCCTTCCATACTTAGAAAATCATTAAAAAGCTTTAAGCTTTATTGATTCATCAAAAAACCTTAATGCTTTACCTTTATTTCTGAACATTGTCTTCATCACGAGAATGGGTTGAGTTATTTGACAATGTTGAACCGTCATTCATAACTTTGTTTGATCTCTTTGAACCTAGATCTTAGGATCTCCAGTCTACTAGGTAGAGTTACCGCCATGATGACTTGTCCTAGGCCTTAACCCCATTCCCTTTGATGATCTTTCAACTGCCTCTCTAGATAGGCCTTTTGTAAGTGGATCAGACATGTTATCTATTGACTTTACGTAGTTAATTATGATAACACCACTACAGAGTATTTTTCTAACGGTATTATGTCTCCGTCGTATATGACGAGATTTACCGTTATACATAACGCTCCCTGCCCTGCCTATTTCCGCTTGACTATCATAATGTATACAAATAGGTGCCAAAGGTCTGGGTCAAAATGGAATATCTTCCAAGAAATTCCGAAGCCATTCAGCTTCTTCACCGGCCTTATCTAAAGTTATGAATTCTTATTCCATTGTAGAACGGGCGATGCACGTTTATTTGGATGATTTCCAAGACATTGCTCCACTCCCAATTGTGAAAACATATCCACTCGTGGATTTAACTTCAGATGATCCGGTGATCCAATTTGCATCACTATATCCCTCAATTACGGAGGGATATTTGTTATAATGCAAAGCATAGTTTTGGGTATGTTTCAGATACCCCAAAACTCGTTTCATTGCCATCCAATGTATGTGATTGTGGTTACATGTAAATCGACTCAGTTTGCTAATAGCACATGCAATATATGGTCGCGTACAATTCATGATATACGTCAAACTTCCCAATACTCTAGCATAATCCAGTTGTGAGTCACTTTCACCTTCATTCTTATAAAGTGCATAACTCAAGTCAATTGGAGTCTTGGCAATTTTGAAATCCAAATACTTGAACTTGTCAAGTGCTTTTTCAATGTACTGAGACATGATAATGCCAGACCTTGTGGAGTTTTGTGAATTCTGATTCCTAAGATCACATCAGCAACTCCTAAGTTTTTCATGTCGAATTTTCTAGCCAACATGCATTTTGTAGCATTTATATCTGCCATACTTTTGCTCATTATCAACATGTCATCAACATATAAACAAACAATGACTTCATGACCTGAAGTGTTTTTAATGTAAACACATTTGTCGCACTCGTTGATTTTAAACCCACTTGCGAACATTGTTTGGTCAAATTTGGCATGCCATTGTTTGGGTGCTTGTTTAAGTACATAAAGCGTCTTAACAAGTTTTCACACTTTCTTTTCTTTACCAGGAACCACAAAACCCTCAGGTTGTTCTATGTAAATCTTTTCCTCTAATTCTCCATTTAAGAAAGTTGTTTTAACATCCATTTGATGGATTTCAAGACCATACACGGCCGCTAATGCCACTAACATCCTTATAGATGTTATCCTTCTTACTGGCGAGTAAGTGTCAAAGTAATCAAGGCCTTCCTTTTGTCTATAACCTTTGCCAACAAGTCTTGCCTTATATTTGTCAATAATGCCATCAACTTTCATTTTCCGTTTAAAGATTCATTTCGAACCTAAAAGCTTATTTCCAGGAGGAAGATCAACCAATTCCCATGTATGGTTATCCACAATTTATTGAATCTCACTATTGACTGCCTCTTTCCAAAATGCTGAATAAGAAGACGACATAGCTGCTTTAAAAGTTTGAGGATCATTTTCAAGCAAGAATGTCACAAAATCTGGTCCAAAGGAAGTAGATGTTGTTTGACATTTGCTACGCCTTGGATCTTCTACACTTGGAGTATTTTCATTTGGTTCTTCCTGAGGTCGTTTAGGTCTTTCACTTAACGACTCGCATTCAGTTTTATACGGATAAATGCTTTCAAAGAATTCAGCATTATCTGATTCCATTACCGTATTAACATGAATCTCGGGATTATCGGATTTATGGACCAAAAATCGACATGCTTTACTATTTGTAGCATATCCAATGAAAACGCAATCTACTATTTTTGGTCCGATTTTAACCCTTTTAGGTAAAGGAACTTGTACCATTGCTAGACACCCCCACACTTTAAAATATTTCAAGTTAGGTTTTCTACCTTTCCATTTTTCATATGGAATAGATAGCGTTTTGCTGTGGGGTACTCTGTTGAGTATTCGGTTAGCTGTAAGGATAGCTTCCCCCCACAAACTCTGCGGTAATCCGGAACTTATTAAGAAAGAGTTCATAATTTCCTTTAATGTCCGATTTTTCCTTTCCGCAATTCCGTTAGATTGAGGTGTGTAAGGTGCAGTAGTTTGATGGATAATTCCATATTCCGAACATATTTCTGCAAACGGAGATTCATATTCTCCACCTCTATCACTTCTAATCATTTTTATCTTTTTATTCAATTGATTCTCTACTTCATTCTTATATTTCTTAAATGCTTCAATTGCTTCATCCTTACTATTAAGTAAATAAACATAAAAATATCGAGTGAAATCATCAATAAAAGTAATAAAATACTTTTTCCCACCTCGATATGGTGTCGACTTCATATCGCAAATGTCAGTATGAATTAAGTCTAAAGGATTTCAATTCCTTTCAACAAACTTATAAGGATGTTTTACAAATTTAGATTCAACACATATTTGACATTTCGATTTATTACACTCGAATTTAGGCAATACTTCTAAATTAATTAACTTCCGCAAGGTTTTATAATTGACATGTCCTAAACGAATATGCCATAAATCATTTGACTCCAACAAATAAGAAGAAGCTGAAATTTTATTCATAGTATCAACAACCATTACATTGAGTTTGAAAAGGCCCTCCGTGAGGTAGCCTTTTCCAACGTACATTTCATTCTTGTTTACAAAAATATTATCACAAACAAATACACATTTGAGTTCATTATTCACTAGTAAAGAAGTAAAAACTAAATTCTTCCTAATAGTAGGAACATGAAGAACGTTGTTGAGCGTTAACACCTTGCGCGAAGTCATCTTTAGGAAAATGCGGGAAGTCATCTTTAGGAAAATCTTCCCATAACCTTCAATCTTGGATGTTGAGTTATTTCCCATGGAAATCCCTTCTTTGGGACCAGCAGTAGAGTAAGTCGCAAATGCTTCTTTGACAGCACAAACATGTCGAGTGGCTCCGGCGTCAATCCACCACTCCTTCGGATTTCCAACTAAGTTGCATTCTGAAAGCATTGCACAAAGATCATCAATGTAATCATTCTTCTCCACTATGTTGGCCTGTCCCTTCTTCTTATCTTTTCTTGGGAAGCGACAATCAGGGGCTTTGTGACCAACTCTTCCACAATTGTGGCAGTTGCCCTTGAATTTCTTTTTGTTCTGCTCCTTAGTCTGTCCAGAAGATATCTTCCTCTTCTTATGTTTTGGAGCAGTTTCTTCAACGATATTATCTCCCATTATCGTTGAATTTCCACGAGACTTCTTCTCTACTGTTTTGTTGTCTTTCTTAATCTTGAGACGAATCACAAGATCTTCCAACTTCGTTGTTTTGCACTTGATGCTTGAGATAGTTCTTGAAATCTCTCCACGAAGGAAGCAACTTTTCAATCGTTGCAGCCACTTGAAATGCTTCATTCACGACCATACCTTCAGCAATAAGGTCATGAAAAATAAGTTGAAGTTCTTGAACTTGGGTTCCCACAGTTTTGATGTCTATTATTTTATGGTCAAGAAACTTGGCAACCACGAACTTCTTCAAGCATGCATCTTCTGTCTTGTACTTCTTCTCAAGTGCGTCCCATAATTCTTTCGAAGTATTTATCGCATTGTACACATTGTACAAGTCATCATCTAAAGCACTTAAAATATAGCCTTTGCAAAGAATATCTGCCTTCTTCCACGCCTCAACAATCATGAACTTTTTATTGTCCGGCATATCCGCAGCAGGCACTGGAGGCTCTTCACTAGTGAATTTCTGCATACCAAGTGTGGTAATCCATAAGAACACCCTTTGCTGCCATCCTTTGAAGTTGGCTCTAGAAAATTTCTCCGGTTTTTCTACCGATGGAATAGCCGTCCGGCTCGACGAGGCTATCGTCGTTGCCGCAACAGTCCCAGAAGAATTTTCGCTATCAATTGCCATTTCTCACTGTCAACAACAGAAGAGTTCAATCAATGGAAAAACCAGAACAGTAAACAATAATGTAATTAACAATAAACAATATGTATAATAAATAAAAACCAAAGTTTATATATACTGTTTTACAGAAAACAATGAAGTTTTTATGTTCTTCAAATCGTTTTCTGAATTTCAAAATTCTGATGAAGTTGTTGTATCTTCAAATCAGAATAGTAAAATTCAGAGGGAGTAGAAAGCACAAAGGTTTTTAATCTCCACAAATAGAATACAGAATATAATAAAAATATAATTTCCTTAAGATTGTTAGTATTATGTATTGCTATAAAATAAAATAATAATAATTTCTGAAAACAGAAACAGTAAGAAACCTCACTAGCGCGGGCTCTAGCGCGGCCGCGCTAGTGGAATATACCAGGGACAGTGAGAAACCTGACTAGCGCGACCACTAGCGCGAGCTGAGCGCGGGCGCACTAGTCCATGCGTATTTAGTTTTTTCTATGAAAAATAATATAAGAATAAACCGAGCCCACTGAATACACAGTGTGTCCTTAAGGAAATTATTCCCCTCAAGTACCCGAGGTGTTGGAATATATCCTCCCAGGATAGAACGATTTAACTCACCAGCGT